>NSMO01009155.1:1578-14696 GCA_002588565.1 Coelastrella sp. UTEX B 3026 | reverse complement strand
CGGAAGACACTTCGGCTCCGCACTGCAGCTGCAGTTGTGACTGCATTTCAGCCACCTGCAGCAGATTGCATGGCGTCATCGTATGTTGTATGAAGGGTCTGGTGATTCATCGGTGTTGTGCAACATATGCCAGCATTGTAAACAGTTTCTATTGATGGTTCACTAGGCAGCAAGTGCATCCATGTCAGCTGCAGCGGTCTTGGCATAAGCAGTGTGTGAGGTTATCTGCACAGCTGCTTTGCTGGGGTGAGCTGTGGTGTATTGCTTAATGCATGTAAGGGGATTGCCAGCAGGCTCCGTTGCCCATCATGGCTGTTGCAGCAATGACAACAGCATTAGGTTCTCAGCTTCTTCCTCTGGTTTTGTTTGTCTCTTTGCTTGCGGTCTTGGCAGGGACACAGTAAGACATACCGGCCCTGGTTTTTGTGCACGCAGCGCATCTTATGCCCGCTAGGTTTTATACCAGTGAGTCTTGGCAACTTTGAACCAGGCTGCTTTTCAGTGCATGCGGGCCTAGGCAAAAGCAGCTTATCTGGCTATTTTCAGGGGTTATCAGGCGCAGGCTGCATGTTGCAGTCGCTTGAGCTCAATTGGAGCCAAGCCAATCATAGGCGTGACAGGCACTTTCTACCACATCAGCCTTTTGTAAACAGCAGTTGTACGGTGTCTGCACCGTGTTGTGTGTGAGTTGGAGCAGACACATGTCTCCAAATACACATAAACATGGGTATATCTTTAGTGACTGAACTTGTATCGATCACGGCCAGTGTTTGCCGGGTCATTGTACCTCCCATAGACCCTCAGAAAGTATGGGTATTGTTGTGTGCGTGGTTGCTGGGATTCTTGCCATGTTCAGTGAACACACCGATTTGTATTAGTGCCCTTGGTCAGAGCTCGCCGCCGCAAGTCGCCGTGTTGCAACAAACGTTGTGATGTTTGCATGAGGCCGGCGTGCAAGGTTGCATCTCCTGCTCTGTGCTGCACAGCACGCTGCTGACGTGGTGTGGTATTGAACAGCCAGTCCGCAGTCCAGGCACAGCAAGCGTCACACCGCTTGCACTGAGCTGAGCTCAGTACTCGTTACGACCTAACGGTGGTTGCTGCCACGGCTCACAAGCATGAATTTTCTCATACGAGTCAATCACCTGGCGATCTGCACTTGCAGCAAACTCAACACGCTTGATGGAGCCGTTATCTGACTCGGGTGCCTGTGGACTGGTTAGCTTAATGCTGTTGTAGCGGGTGTAATCAGCCTGGTCTGGGCGTGTTGCAGCTGTCACACCAGCGGCATGGCGGAACATGGAAACGTAGAAAGTGAAGACAGCGAGCTAGCAGCATTCCTAGACGAAGGACTGTTCGGTGAACAACAACAGACACTAGATATATCCATCGCACCTGCAAACGACAAAGCACGGCAGCTGTCAGGAGCAAACGGGGTAGAGCAGCAAACCCAGCAAGCAGCTGAGCCCTTGGACGGTCATGGCTCCGAGTTGCGCACCAAGAGGCAGCGTATCGACGCAGACAGGGACTCTGCAGCTCAGCAGATATGCCCTCCACACCCGGGCTTCTGCTTTGGCATGTGCATACGATGTGGCGCGCCAAAGCCAGCGCCAGATGCAGCAACTGCTGTAACAACCAGCTCTGCGGCGCAGCAACCAGCACCAGGACTAGCGATGACCCGGATCAAGCACCTCCATCATAACCATGAGAAAGTGGCGCTTGAGGTGAGCAGGTCCGAGCACTTCAGTGGGCACTTGCAACTCGCAAAGCAAAACAGTAGCAGCTGCAGTCTCCCGGTGCTATTCTCACATCTGACAGCAGACAGCACAAGCAGTGCTGTTTACGATAGGCTCTAAGCGACGCGCGTGCTCATATGCTCCAATCCAATTCCATCAGAGCACAGGTTGTGCATATGATTGCTGGCAGAAGCCCCTCTACCGCTGTGCAGGCAGCACATCGCTGTCAAGCCCAGCACAGCAGCCACCACAGCAGAAGCCAAGTCCATGGCAAGCATACGCTTACCAGTAACCCACACTCCTCTCTGGGTAAGTCCCTGCACCGTCCCCACCCCATCCACTGTAGTGTTGCACAAGCAATTATTCTTGCAGGTCTCTGCAGACGAAGCCGCCCGGATAGCAACAGATGGTGTCAAGAAACTAAGAGCTAGCAGACGCTTGGTACTAGTGCTCGATCTGGATCATACCTTGCTGAATACCGTTACAGATACTGATCTTCAAGGAGCAGAAAGAGAAGCAGCTCTTGAGATTCTGAAGCAGCAGCAGGACGAGTGGCAACAATATAGACAGCAGCAGGAGCAGCGGCAGTCACAGCAGCAGGGTCAGCAGGGTCAGCGTGAACAGGACAAGCAGCCAAGCTGTGATCTGCATCACGAGCAGCAGCTGGAAGTTGAACAGCCAAATCCAGGGCAGCAGCAGCAGCAGGACCAGGAGCAGGATAGACAGCAGGATGATACCGCAGCTGCCACTGCACCAGTAACCGCAGCTGAAGCTGCCGAAGGTAATGCTGAGGGTATTGCAGACCAGCCCCAGCCACAGCCACAGCAGCAGCTTGCTAAGCCTCCGAGGCCACGACTGTACCACTTGGCTGACAAGGGTCTATGGACCAAGTTACGGCCCAGGGTTGAGAAGTTTCTTGCTGCTGTGGCACCTCTGTATGAGCTACACATCTACACCATGGGTGACAAAGGGTATGCGGGGCTGATGGCAGACCTCCTGGATCCGGAACACAAGCTGTTTGTTGGACGAGTTGTGAGCGCGGTGAGGGGATGGGGCTTTGCAAGTTGGGGTTCATACACACTTGTGACTTTTGCCAGTTGCCCCACAGCGTGATCTATAGCGTGATTGATGCTTTGAGGCGAGTGCTGCTTGTGTGGTGTTGTTCTGCTCTATGTACATATGTTCACGACCCCAATCCGCTTGGACCTGCCTTGGTCGAACAGTGAACATATGTAGTCATTGAGGGGGTTCAACTTGGTATACGCTGCGTATACGTACTTGGTTAGGACTTGATTCCCGACAACAGCTAGGCTTTGCACCACACCAAGAACACAGATGCCGTAGCACGTCATTCACTGTCAACGTTGGCGTGTTATGAAGCGCGGTATGAGGCTTGCCACATGTATCGGCATGCTGACCTGTCATGCAGGCTGACAGCACTCATGCTGGGGTGAAGGACTTGGATGTGTGTTGCTGTCCTCATTGCTGACAACAGCTAGGCTGTGCATCAGACCAAGAACCAAAATGCCTTAGCTCACCATTGTCACAGATCGCCGGTTCAAAAGCTTGCCTGGTTGGCGTGCTGACCTGTCATGCAGGCTGATAGCACACGGGCTGGGGTGAAGGGCTTGGATCTGCTGCAGGAGTCATTGCCAACGACAGCCGGGCTTTGCAGCACATTACGAACAGAAGTGCCCTAGCTCACATTGGGCAACGTTGGACTGTTTGTAAGCTTGCTAGATGTACTGGCGTGCTGACCTGTTCATGCAGGCTGATAGCACTTAATCCATAAAAACACTGTCACCAGAATGCCTGTTCTCACTATTGGTTTGGCTTAGAGTTGCCATGCCGCCTACTTACTGCCCTGCAGGCTGACAGTACTCGTGCTGGTGTGAAGGACCTGGATGTGCTGCTTGCTGATGAGTCCCTGGTGCTCATCCTGGATGATACGGAACATGTGTGGGAGAATCACAAAGCCAACCTCATTCAGGTTTGTTGTAGACCACCAATGTGATGGCGGCCAGCTCCCAGGTTCAGTACGTGCACAGGCTATAGTGCTGCATTCGCTACAGACACAGGCTATAGTTGTGTGTTTGCCACGTGTTGCATTTGCTACAGACACAGGCTATGATAGACTGCCTGCTGTTTGACTGGCATAGATGCATACAAATGGCTGCTCACTGAGCTCGGATGTTTGACGTGGATCATCCATAGTATGGTTTCAGGTTGTGGAGCAGTGTGTGTGTGTGTCATGTAGGTTGAGCGTTATCACTTCTTTGGTGCTAGTGCCAGGCTGTTTCACCCCCTGGCGCATAGCCCCCTGGAGTCAGGCTCAGATGAGTGCGAACAAGGTGGCATGTTAGACAAAGCTGCTCAACTCCTAACACGTTTGCATGCACGCGTATATGGTCCGGCAGCTAGCCAGCAGCAGCAGCAGGAGCAGCAGCCAGCAAATGAATCAAGTGCATTTGATCAAGCAGCAGCAGAGGTGCAGGACGACCAGCAGCAGCAGCAGCAGAACCCTGGGCGGCGGGTGGTCCGGCGGCTGAAGGGCTCAGACAACCAGCAGCAGCAGCAGCAGGGGTCAAGCGGCAGCAGCAGTAGTAGGCCAGGGACCCCTGCTGCTGCTAGTGTGCTTGTGAGTGATGTGAGGGAATGCTTAGAGGCTGAATCCAGGAGCATCTTGGCCGGCTGCTCTATCGTGTTTAGTAGGTGGGTTAGGTTGGAGTAACTCACCTAAAATGGAGTAAGTAGGAGTTTACCTACTGACGGTTGGGGTGGGTTGCTGTATCGTGTTTAGGAGGTGTGTTGGATTCACCTACTGAAGGCTGGGGTTCTGTTACAAGCAGCTACTGCCGCATGCAAAGCGAGTGATGCTCTTTGAGGCAGTCGGTTCATTCACAAGGCACCTGCACGGCTGTGCTGCTGCTCTCAGATGCGCATGCAAGTTGTCACGATAGTGTCACAATGGTTGACCCAGTATGCACGTCGCTACTGCCGTATGCACACAGACTGATGCTCTTTGAGGCTTTCAACACAATCAACACGTTCATAAGGCACCTGCATGGCTGTGCTGCTGTGCCTCAAATGCGCATGTCAGTTGTCACTTCTAAGCTGATGTCACGAAATGTTCAGCAGTCACGCTCCACCTGGACTCACTGTTGCTGTCGTTGACATACCTGAGTCAATACACACATGGTGGTTGTGCTGCACCTCTTGTCCAGAGCACATCCCTTACTGCTGCTCTGCTGCTGTTGGCTGTTGTCACCGCAGGTGTTGGCCTGCTACAGGTCATGACCCAGCTGATCACCCCCTGTGGCAGTTAATAAAGCATTTGGGTGGCCAGTGTTCATTTGAATTCAAAGCAGCTGGTGTTACGAATCGTTCAGCAGTCACGCTCCACCTGGACTTGCTGTTGCTGTCGTTGACATACCTGAGCCAATACACACATGGTAGTTGTGTTGTACCTCTTGTCCAGAGCACATCCCTTACTGCTGCTGCTGCTGCTGCTGCTGCTGCTGGCCATCGTCACTGCAGGTGTTGGCCCACCACAGGTCACAACCCAGCTGATCACCCCCTGTGGCAGCTAGTAGTGCGTATGGGAGGCCTGTGCTTGCTCAAATCCAAAGCAACTGGCATGCTACTGCTCCACTTGGACTTGCTGTTGCTGCCTTTGACATGGCTTACAAGGCTATATACGTATGGTAGTTGTTTTGTCCCTGTTCTCCAAAGTACATGCTGCTACTGTTGCTGCTGCTGGCCATTATCGTGCCAGGTGTTGGCCCAACACCGGTCACAACCCTGCTGATCACCCCCTGTGGCAGCTAGTAGTGCGTATGGGAGGTCAATGTTCACTGCACTTCAAGGCTGGTGTGACCACACACATGGTGGTGGCACCTGACAAGAGTGATCCCGGGCAGATTCCTCTAACTGATAAGGTAGGGCTGGCACCCTTGACAGTTGCAGCCGCAACTATCTTACCACGGATGCACCTAGATTTTGTGTCTGCTGGTATTTCCGCTCGACAGCAATGCAAAAGTTGTAGAGTGAGCCTGCCAAGCAGTAAGGATGATAAACGCTGAGTCAAATTTATTGTAATAGAAATTCAAGAGAACCTTTAATAAAAATAAAAAAAACTTACAACCTACCCAACTACCATAGCATGTATGGCACTGCAGCTTTTGCCAGCGCATCAGACTTGTTGCATGGCTCAGTCATTTTCGGAGTGATATTGTCATGGGCCCCAGACCCCAGATTCAGAAGCGGGTGAGAGGACTGAATGTGTGCTGATCATCGGCTGGCACAAGCACTATGATTGGAAAACAGATGTGTCTGGCCCTGCCTAGCCAATGCAGTTTTGGTTCAGTTGATAATCGAGAGCAGTGCAGTGTCCAGAGTGACAGCAACTGACAGCTGTGAACAAGAGCTGGTACACCTTGACATGCACACAGGAATAAGTCTTCACCCTAGGGGTGCTCTTTGTGGCTTTCCTGCACCTTGTATGATTGTTATCAGACGGTGAAAGATCCCTTGCTTGCTTGCTGGCAGTCTTTCCAGAGCTGAGAGAGACTTGGGGGGTTTGGAGAAGGTGGCTGTAGATGAATGGTTTCAGTGTGTTGCAAATCCGGTTCTGGGTCAACTCTGCACTCGGTCGTCCGATACGCTGTAGGTTTTCTACTGCTGGATGCTACACGCACAATCTTTCGACATGCATGGAATGCTGAACCCTGCTGTGTGTGATGTGTCTGCTCACAGGTTCGGGCAGCTCAGCAAGCTGGAGTTCCTGTTGTGCATCCAGACTGGCTACTGGCGTGCAAGTTCAGTTGGTGCAGGCAGCCTGAGCAGCAGTATGCACTGCCTCAGTACACAGGTGGTGCTGTAGGTGCCGCCAGCAGTAGCAGGTTGTTGGGACCCCCACCAAGACATGCGAATGCTGCAGAGCAGGAAAGGCAGGCAGTCATGCGAGGGGCTGGGAGGACGAGTTGATTGCGGCCTCGTATGTGAATTTAAGCTCATGCAACATGTGTTTGAAGGCGGTCTGCGTCGAGTGAGGTGACCTGCTGAAGTTGCTACAGCATGCCCCCAATTGTAGTGGGCGGGCGCTGTGATGGCAGCTTTGGTGGTTGGCCGCGCTGCCCACGGCTCGGGTGGGTGCTTGAAGATCCGTTTTTAGGAGCTCGGCTTCGGGGACTCAGCTATTTGGATTGTCAGGCTTCCCGTCACGGCGTGGTCCATGGGCCCATGGCAGCCACTCCTTCCGGGTCCTTCTCCAGCTGCGTAATTGACTAGACTGACACAAGCTTTCGGTGTGCAAGGCAATGATGCAAAGTGCTGTCAGAGAGGGACTGCCTTTGCCGAGTTGGTCAAGTGTAACTTGGCGTCCCTCTCTCTTATCCGCCCGCCCTTTTGCTGGCCACCCCGATAGCCTGCTTTCACCTGAGACTGGCATCCATAATGCATTAATCATATACTTGCGGGTGTGCGGAGTCAGTACAGGCTGGAAGCTGATTGAAGTCGCTGTCCCTGTTTTCGTGTTTCTCAGTTGAGGTGGCAGATTGTGGTCGACTGATGTAGCATAATCATTAGGTTAGATCGGGGGTTGTTAGCTGCTGCCTAGCCACAATCAACTGAAGCAGCCTGATGGGGTGGTCATCAGTCGGACACCTTCTGCTTGCGTTAGCTCTAGCACATAGCTTGGGTGGCACTTCGGCGTACCCGTCCATATTTGTAGCAAGGTACCAGCAGACGTGCACAGAGCACCCAGATGCGCCATTCGGGAAGGTCCATGGCTACAGCAAGGCGCTTGACAGGTGTGTTGATGATTTTTGCCCATCAGACGATCTCGACACTGGTCCGGGGCCGCAAGAAAGGTCCCAGTACTGCATTTATACTGGAAACGGTGGCACAGCCGCATCCGCTAAGCATAAGACAGCTGCCAGCTGTAGTACATGAGCAACTGCTCAACACTTGCAGAACAGCCAGCCCGGCACATGTTCTGTTATGCACAGGTGTGGCAGCTCAGCCGTCGCGCCTTCAGCCAGACCAGCAACACATCGCATTGCGGAGGGTGACCACGGAGAGCCACAAGGCGGAATAGCATATCAACGAGTCAGCCTGAGCAACTGACAACGCAGCCTGACATGTTTGTGTCAACAGCTTCACAACTGCTGCAACTGCCATCACTTAGCACATCAACGGCCGTTATTATCTGCATGCTCTGTGTTATTACAGGACCGTAACGTTCCGCCTTAAGCCAACTGCAGGTGGCAATCCTGTAGTCCAAGAAAGGGGTGTCTCTACAGTGTGCCCGGGCCAGAGATACAACTTGGATGTACGTGGCAGCAACTATAGAATGCTTTGAGTCGCTCTCACACTGCATGCAGCTCTGTCAAGTCTCTGTGTCATTATTTGTGGTAGCCTAAACCGCCAAAACTGCATGTTGTGCAGCAGTTCTGTCGCCAGGTGTACCAGCCCGCAACAGAACTGCTGCACAACATGCAGGCTGCTGTGCCTGGCTGCCCCCACCCCCCCTGCAGCAGCTGCCTCGCCAATCTAGCAACTTCCACCAGTCAGAATATCCCTTGCAAACGTACTTTGGGATTTTCACCATATTGTACCTTCCGCCTGGTCCGAAAGTGACTTGAAGTCACTTGGTAGACAAGGCGCGGGGCCGATGGCTAGAGCGTTATGGCGTTCAGCAATGATGACACTTTCACCCAGAACACATCTTGGTGCTGCGCTGCTGTCCTGCAGATTGCATTTGGAGCTCCATCAAAGCGTAACTTCCTGCTAACAGTTACGCATGGGACGTTCATCGTGCCACAGAATGACTGTGATGCCTGGTGGTAAGTACTCTTGGACAATCCTCAGAACTGGTTGCAAACAGCTAAGAAGTGCGTCATACACCCTGCTGTTAAACCGCGTGCATCCGCGTGTATCTCCAGTGTGTCCGCCTAGTGTGCAGACCACGTAGGGTTGCAACAGCATGTGCAACAGGGACATGCTTTGTCTTATGTTGGCATTGCATCATAAGGGGAATGTGCAGGCTGGCGCACGTACTTCTGTTGCAACCGCTGCCGCTGCTGCTGCTGCTGCAGTCCCAACAGAGTGTGTTCGGTGGCACCCGTGCCCAAGTCCAGTGCAATGTATGTAGTGCCTTGTAGTGTAGGTAAGTCATGATAGGATACAAGCTGCTCAGCACTAATCTATAGACTGGCGGGTGGCGATAACAAAGCCCAACCTGTGTGTGAACAGGCATGCTAGCTGTATGCAGACAACTCCTTTGGCTGAGGCGTTTTTGCCTCACCAGCCAAGCAACCCTGTTACTGATACACAGAGGATACGCTCATGCCTAATTATCCAGTGTTGTTTTCGAACTTGCGTAACAGGAGTAGTTCTCTCCAACTTATTATCAAGAGCAACCCCATAATCACGACTGAGCAATTATCCTCCCTCAACTTATGCTAGCGCTGTATCAGATGCGCCACGCGGACTTCACTCATCATCATCCATCACTGAGCTCTATTCAGTGAGCTCTGCCTGCTCTTGTGTTTGACTTTCCCTGCAGCACCCGGGACAAGGATATTAATAAAAGTAACATCAGCAAACGGTCGGATACCAGCACCAGGGTCTAACTTGAGGTCAGCCACCCTGAACTTGGTGGCTAGCAGCGGCTGCGGCAGGTGCAGCAGCGCTAGTCAAACCTCAGCTATGGAGAGAGGACCTGCGGACCCATGATGTGAGCACAGCCGCTGCTCCCACGCTCCGCAGCAGAAACCCTTGACACTCTAGGCCTTAGTCTTCAGTTGCGAAGCAACACGCACAGCGTTTGCTTGATGGGTGTTGTATGGAGGTGACTGAGCCATGCAACAAGGCAGTTGCGCTGACCAGAGCTGCAGGGTCATGCATGTTGGTCACCAAAAAATTATATGCTGGGCTCACCACATGCACTGTCAACTGCCGGGTTGATGCTGACTTATTGCGGCAGCTGCTGAAGCCGGTGGCTGAGCTGTATATGGGATGTATGAGTGTAAAGCTGAGGAGTCAACATCATCAAGGAAGCCAGTTGCTTGTGTGTGGGATGAAAAGATGCTTCAGCACTGCACTGTGTCTGCTCCATTGATGTTGCTGTTGCAGGATGGATTGAGCCATGGAGGTGACTGAGGTGACTTGCTTTTTTTTAGTAGATGTGACTGAGCCAATGTGAATGGGATGTATGCGTTGGCAAGAGCTGTCGTGCTATGCAGGGGGTTTGCTTTTGTAAGTTGAGCTGTGGCTGAGACACTGCTACAAGCCAGCTGCTAGTCTGAGATTGACTATTGTTGACTCCATGTTGTTCTGTGAGCAATTAGGGGCAACAGCTTTCCTGTCGGAGAGGTTTATGCCATGGCATGGATCGTTTGTAGCTACTAGTACTACTCCACTAGTAGTGGATATTGTTGGCAGCGTGACTCGCACCACTTTCATATGGTGTGCTGATGCTGAAGCCTTATAAATGAGCGGCTCATTGGCCTGTTGAAAGAAATGCATCAATGTACTTTCACGCACCCTGCTTATCCTTTGTCACACTAGCCGTAAGCTTGCATGCATAATACAGCAGAGTACAGCTATTTGCTTGGCATTTTCTGTTGCATGAGCTAAACTTCACTAGCCGTAAGCTGATTCTTGAGCTGCTGAAGAGACATGGACAGCAACAACTACAGACGGTATGCAAGTTAGCAGGATTGGACTCAGTGTCCATGTTGCTGAATTTTGCTGCGAGGCCTTGCACCTAGGGACCCTTGTCGGTGGGCTAGCCTAGCCGTGCTGAGCACCTTGACGTCAACATCGACATGACAACAGGCACCTGCTTTACACGGCGATAGTTTCAGGAGCAAGTGTCACATCAGGCTGGCATGAACAATCAACATCGAATGTTGTAGTACAACATGTTGCCTTGCATGGCCGCCATGGCTGCACGTCAGACCGTAGAAAGCCGTAAATACAGGCACGGTACGATGTTTGAAAGTTACACATGCGCTGCCGGGGGCAACTGCCAGTTCAGTCGGACTGAACTTGCTTAACGGTTAACAGTCTCTTTGGATATATCCAAGTATATGAATGCTCGTAGCAGCACTCAAGTCAACATTCAAACGAGCTTTGCAACTGTAACACGAGATCAAGTTGCTATTCAACAATGCTAGAGTCACGTATGCAAACATGTAATAAAGCACACCATGCAGATGCGTCGCATGATGCACCAAAACAACAAGTGCAATTCACAACTCAACAGCTTAGCACCCGAACTTCACAGTGTGGGAAAGCTTGGAAGGATCACTGACAGCATGGTATCACGATATACAGGCGTCTATTTGCAGCGTCAACAACTGTACGCAGCTGCCAAAATGGGTACACAAAGTTACGCTATATTCCAGATTAAGTTCCATGTACTAGCGGACGAAACAGCATGCCCCCTAATTCTTTACAACTAGATGACACACACACACACACATCCCCAGTTGGGCAATGCAGACAATATATCAGTAGCTTAGTCCCCACAGTTTCTCAGTTCCCTTTGCCAACTGTAAAGGAAAACCGGAAGATGTTCCACTTGGTCCACGAAGAGGAGAAGGGCCAACCAAAGCCCTTCCCCTTAACCACCACCACCTCTGTCACCTCCGCCTGCGGGCTATCCTTGCGCTGGCCACCCCGCGGTTGCGCCCCAGCGTGACCAGCCGCCGTTGTGATCTCGTCCCCGTTGGCCTGCGCGGTTGCAGTAGGCATTGCGCTGAACCCTGCAGACCGCGTCATCTGCGGTTTAGCACCAGCATTGAAAAAGTATTGGGAGAGCCAGTATGCTGTGCCCTTTGGGTAGCGCTTCAAGTTGTCTTTCAGGTTGATGTATACGATGCCGAAGCGCTTGCTGAAGCCGTCTCTCCATTCAAAGTTGTCTAGTAGAGACCATGCGTAGTAGTTCTTGACATTGACGCTGTCCTCGGTCTTAGCTAGGCACATGTTGTGCAGGTAGGTCCTGCGATTGGCAAGCATGGGAAATCACAGTTGCTGAGAATAGCTGAGGATAGCGCAACTTGCTGCCGGTGCGGGCTTGAGCCTGAACTAGATACAATCGCTCACAAACTACAGCACTCTGCAGTCAAACATGGCACACAGCCAGCGGGTGATCCAGACCTCAGCAGCAGCAGCAACCCCCAAGGCGTTGATGATCCCTCCTACTGCTGCCAGCAGTAGCAGCAGCACTGCACCACGGGTACCACAGACAGTTGGCAACTGCTGCCAGTGTCTGCTGCTAACACTATCATATGCCAGTTGCTGTTTACCACTCTAGTAACAACCAATCGGCCAATGTTGGGAACTCTCATACACAGCCAGACTGCCTGAAACAGGATAAAATGATATCAGCTCACTCTTGTGCTTGTAAAGCCTCTTTCAGAGCCAACCAGTTCATGTCATTGGCATGGCTCGGCACAAGACATGAATGCAGGGCCCTGACACAAGGCTGCATACTAAAGGACCAAGAAGCCCATGACAATCAAGGAACGAGCACCAGACCCATGCTTTCACAGTGGCAGTAACTCCAAAAACAGTGGCAGTGACTCCAACAACCCACACGTTGTATGTAGGAGCCTGAAGCAGGGCAACTTCACATCCGACAACTAGCTGCGGCTCAAGATATCATCATCAAGTCTGATGGCACATTGCACGTAGCAAAGCAGCAACAACTCACTGGTAGTAGTCTTGTCTAACCTTATCATCTAACACAAGGCTGCCTACTAACAGACCAAGAAGCCCCGAACAATCAAGGAACGAGCACCAGACCCATGCTTTCACAGTGGCAGTAACTACTTGAACCTTCAACAACCCACACATTGTATGTACGAGCCTGAAGCACAGCAACAGTACATCTGACAACTAGTTAGCTGCGGCACAAAAAAAATTTTTATCAAGTTATATGGTGCAACATGCAGAGCACAGCAGCAACAACTCACTGGTAGTAGTCTTGTCTGAATTTGTCATCCACCACTTCAGCCACAGGCTTGAACTCTTCTCCTGGACCACTGACGCCATTCTCCGTAATCCAGAACTCCGGACCGTTATAACGCTTGTGTAACCATACCAAGGTCTTGCGCAAGCCGTCGGGTGTCTTGAACAGCCAGGCGGCATTTGTGGGGATGCCCGGGGACGTGAGCTTCTCTCCCACATCATAGGTCTGCACAGGTTATTGCAGGCAGACGCAGTTTTAGGCCTCTTTTTTGGGGGGGGGGGGGGGGGGGGGGGCCCTTTTTTGTGGGGTGTGGGGGGGGGGGGGGGGGGGAAGAGAGGGGGGGGGGGGAAGGTGAGAGGGGGAGGAAGGGGGAGGGTAGATGGGGGGGGGGAGCTGTGTAT
>NSMO01009116.1:214-10683 GCA_002588565.1 Coelastrella sp. UTEX B 3026 | reverse complement strand
CATGTGGCTACCCGCCAGAACAGCATGTGGCTACCCGCCAGAACAGCATGTGGCTGCCCGCCAGAACAGCATGTGGCTGCCCGCCAGAACAGCATGTGGCTGCCCGCCAGAACAGCATGTGGCTACCCGCCAGAACAGCATGTGGCTGCCCGCCAGAACAGCATGTGGCTACCCGCCAGAACAGCATGTGGCTACCCGCCAAAACAGCATGTGGCTACCCGCCAAACAGCATGTGGCTATCCGCCAGAACGCAGCATACGAGCAAGCTTGCTCTTTAAGGGGAGAAACGCATGCAGCCATGCATGCAAGGAGACAACTGACAAGCGCATGCACAGAGATCGGTGCCCGGAAGCTGATCACAACTGCTGCTATAGCATGTAAGGGCGGACTGCAGCACCGACACAAATCATACAGCAGCAGTATTTTAACCAGCGATATCCCCTGCTGCACGCAGTATCTCCCCAGCTATTACCATGCATGCGAGAGCCACTACGTTTGTGCTGGAAGTGTGCATGCAACTGTAACAAACAACATGCATGCAAGTGACAAAGCTTTCGCCTACCTACTGTCGGGTTGTACATGTGCTGGATTCCCTCCACAGCAGTCCCAGCAATGGCTTGCAGGGCATGGTCCGTAAAGGCCGTTACTGCTGGCACTGGCTTGCTGGGTGCTTGGCTGGTGGCCTTCGCCAGCTCCTCCTCCATATTCTGTAACTTCTCAAACAAGACCTCAATCGCTGCACAGGGAGCTCTGCTGCTGCATTGGCCATGGGCGCGGCGCGCCCAATGCTAGACGCGTGGCCGATGGCATCTCCCACGCGCCAGCTTCAGGGGATCCCGGCGGGGAACCCTCGTCTGCGTACACGTCCGGCGTTGCATGCGCATGCAAAAGCTGCGCAGCCTGCTGCTGATGGTTAGTAGGCTGGCTACCCCGCCTGCGGGAATCCGGCTGCATGGATGGGCGGAAACTGGCAAACGCTGCTGCGCCACCGGCAAACGCTTAGAGGACTTATCAGCAATGAGAAAACTACGCTTAGGGCCCTGGTGTTGAATCGGAGACAAAAAAGGCTCAAGCACGATACTGACCACAGACACGCACGAAAGGTTTGAGGCAACTACAAGCGCAGGGCTTGAACAGCTGCAATATCAACGGACAGAAGAGCACTGAAGCCATTCTGATTGCAGAGAACAATATATACGAGCGACAACATCGTTTTCGCTACACCCTGTTATGACAGGGTTATGCGAAAACTGCATTTTCATGCCCACTTGCCTTCTCTTGATCAGGCCTTGATGGCACTCACTGCTTGTTATGTGACAAGTTTGCATCTTTTTTGCAGATACTGTGTTGGCTTTCTATGCATAAATTGGGAACATACACCAATTTTGTGTCCTTGCACAAAATGGGTGGATGTTCGCTGTTGATCAAGACCTTGTGATAGTGCTGCATATGCCTAGCAAAACAGCTTGCAGCTGTCAGTAGCAGTTTTGTCCACAAGTTACCCTTCAACTGCAGAGATACGGCTTCCTAGTGTTGTCTACTGCTGGGTATCAAACACACGGCCAGTTAGCAGTGGATGGACTGTGCACAGCTGGTGCAAGGCTTCACATCTGCTTCAACTGCACTCCTTGTACCCCTTATTGTTGACAAGGCATCTTGTGATTGCAGCGATGAAGCTCTCAAGTAACGCGTGACACTGTATATATCAAATGCAAGGGCAGTTGGCAGCTGAGCGCTGTCTGTAGCATATCAAAGAGCTAGCAGCTGTTTTTCTCTGCCTCTCTGCATTCAGCCAACAACTTACCTTCCAACCGCAGTGCTACAGGTCTTGATTATGATACTGTTATTCTACTGTTGTGTGTGTGATCCAGGGCCAATTAGCAGTAGAGTGCTGTCTACAGTTTATCAAGGAGCTCGCAGCTGCATCAGCTGAAGTGCCTGTTTTGCTCGCTGTCGATGACTACAACACTCTGTACTGGAGGACCGACTACGGCACAACGGTTTACAAGTCACCCCCTGGGCAGCCAGCATACCAGTATAGAAAAGAGCTAAAAGTTGGGGAACTGAACCTGGTAAGAATGTGTATGGGCCTATGGGCTTGTGATTCAGTGCGGGGAACCGGCGACGGGGTCGAGTGGGTTGGAGAGATCCCATGTGCCTGGCATACCAGTTCAGTGTGGCTTTGTCAGTGAATCGAGTTGTGGGGTGATCAACCACCACTCAGACGTCCCACTCCAAAACAAACTAGACTACCACCCATACAATGTGACTGATGCCAATGCAGGCTCGATCATTCAGGCTTCTTGAGCGTGAGGACCTCGGCTCGTGCAGAGTGGTAGTAGCTGAGAC
The DNA here is from genome assembly GCA_002588565.1 of Coelastrella sp. UTEX B 3026. NCBI lineage: Eukaryota > Viridiplantae > Chlorophyta > Chlorophyceae > Sphaeropleales > Scenedesmaceae > Coelastrella > Coelastrella sp. UTEX B 3026. The sequence goes on along the minus strand of NSMO01009116.1, from coordinate 8,334 downwards.
CTGCAGCAGGAGAGTGCCTGCAGATGTCGAGGTACCCAACAGAACCGGCAGGACATACCACATGCCAAGATATTCAACAGTGAGTCGACTGGATTGGGGTACAGTACTGGTTTGGCATCAGTAGATTGGATTCGATTAGCTGATATGGAAATGCTGGTATATGGCATAGCGACCCTGCCGCTCAAGTCTTGATGTTGTTTACTGCTTGCGCATGACCTGTGCGGTCTAGTAATGCATAAAGATCTGATGGCCAGTAGGTCCTTAGGCCTGGAGGTTTTGTCTTTCATACACTGCGTAGTGAAATGGTCTTTGTATGTCTTCAATTGCGCTACAGCCAACTTATATTGTCAGTGTATGTTGTTCCAAACAGCTTGGTTAGGTGCCACCTAGGCTACAGCCACTGCGCCAAGTAATACCCTCAACAGGCAAGTTTACCAGCAGTCGTTTGACCAGTAAATCCAATGACTACCAGTGAACACAACAACTTCATACATCATGTGTTATTTGTGCAGGTTGAGACCGCTCATGCGCTGTTTTACTATCATGAGCGAGGCCTGGTGCCAAAAGTACAACAGAGCAGCAGGTATCAGCAATGAAGGCGCTGACAAATGGCAGCGGAAAAGAGCTGAGAAAGTGGTCGGTGTCAATTACCCAGACAGATTTAGGCATGCTGTGAGAGTGTTGCTGCAACGCGGCGGGGGGGGGGGGGGGGATGTGAGCACAGGTTCATATGAATGCTCGGTAGTTTCATGGCTGTGTATGCGTAGGCCTGCTGAGTATGTATTAGTGGGCCCAGTAGCGCTCTGACAGAGCATGCTGCAATACTGCACTGTACGCGATGACGATTGCCCAGTTTTTTCACTTCTGTTATGGCCAGCTACAATCTCTGCCAAAACACTGTGGCACACACTATTACGAAGTTTTTACTTCTGTTATGGCTTGGGGCTGCACACGTCCTTATGCACAGGTCAGCCAGGCATCTACCGCTTGATCCGTGTGTATTATTACGTCCGTCAGCGGCTTCCCTAGCCGTGCTCCATGGACCGAAGGAAACCCCAGTTGAGGAAACAGCGAGCAAAATTACCGACATAAGGTGCTGTTCTGATGCTTATATTCCACTGGTCACTTTCCAACATGTCTTGTGCTGTAAATTTGAGCTCTCGTGCTGTCTTCCGATTGCAACAAGCCACTTGCTGCCTAGCGCTAGCGCAACCGCCGACGAATGGGTGGCATTGATACGCGCAAGCTCACAACAAGGCATTCATCAGAACTGTATAAAAGTCATCCCGGTTCCATCCCGGTCGCTCAAGATCATAGGCAATATTCGCGCAGTATCATACCCCATGCATGGCACGACAGCTCTTGCCAGCGCATCTATCCTGTTTGCATTGGCTCAGTCTCTTTTACAACATTACAAGTCCCACTGGCTCTTGGCGCCATGTAGAATTTATCTCATGCAACAATCTGGCCGAAAGTGCCTGCTGTTACCACAAAACAAAGCACGATGCATCAAAAAAGCTTCAAAAAAGCTCAGGAAACCAACATGTGGCAGGGTGATATTGCAGCAGCATGATGATGGGGCAAAATTTGCTGTAACATTATCCACTGTGTCAACATATGAAAATATCTGCGATGAGCACACTAAACAAGCAGAACAATGTAGAATCCTGTAAGCCCAAGCTGATAGTAGAAATGCCAATCGTTGCAGGGTGTGGCACCCATCCTATGCCCTACAGACTTGCAAAGCATCACTCATTTGAACAATCCATTGCAACCCATAATCAACACAATACGCGGATACAACTGCATACCCTTGTACATGTGAAGTTCTTAAGCTAGCTGTTATGACGAATCGCTGATGATAACCCCAAAACTGGGCTGCCATGCGAGAGCCTATTGCAAGCTACAACCTGTTCCAGCAACCAGGTTCAACCTGTAAGTTACAAACTGGTCGCAACCACGCTGGTCAACACACCATTCTTGTCAGCAGTAGTACAAGCACTCGTCCGGCATCGTGCACCACAGAGCAATACCCTGACAATTCATGCAAGTAGCTTGTGGATAGGTGAAAACTAAGCATCAAAGACCGAAGATGGCAGCCGTGATACCATCAAACATCCCAGGGCTGTCAGCTGATGTATAACAGAGGCCCAAAAGCCACTCTTTATTATGATACAGGACTGTGTCAAGCACAGCACAGCACACAAACAATGCAAGCCGTACACGTTAGGGAAGCAGACAACTGGGGATGACATGCCATCGTATATATGAGACAGCATTGGTGGATGAACTACTTCAGCACGCAAAGAGTCATGTGAAATATGCCAAGCGACAGGTGAAAGCACCTGGTAATCAGAAGCTGGTCAACAGCAATCCCTCTGGCCAGAGTGAATAGGATCAGTTGAGTGGAACCTACATGCACAGCATGCGCTGAAGGACATTGGCAGCAAAGCACAGAAAGCACACATACTGACAACAACAACAACAACATGTTTGCAACAACAAGGTAACAAGTATGTGTGCAGCAAAGGCGCATGAACAGTGTGAACATGCCACACAAACACGGGTAAGTCATAGGGGTGGTATTCAGCAGTATCAAGCAGCAGGTTGCACGTTAGCATGCAGTGAACACTTGCACACTACAAGGCATACCACAAGTTTAAGTATATCATGCTCGTGGAAAACAGGCAGTCTCATATGGCATGCAGTTGTAGATGCTTAGTATGCAGACACTACTGCACAAGGCCTTGTGACCAGATAACTTTACATGAAACATGCCAACGTGTATTCAAGCAAGCTAGCCATCTCACATGAATGCAGCTGACACCATACAAGATGTTGTACAGCTAGACTTTGGACCACAGTGACATTCTCAGCCTATTGCGGCTGAATGTGACACACTTACACACCCGGTCATCGCAAAGCAGCAACAGCAGCAGGAACACAATGAATGCACTTCATGCAGGATGCTTTCAAATTTGTCTGCAAGCCTACCAAGAAAACAACAGCAACGCAGAAGCCTTATAGCATCTATGACATTGCACCTACATTCTCACAAAACAGATGCATGCACATCAACCCAAAGCCACAACCTGTTGATGCCAGAGCATGCTGCTGATCATGACAACCCAAGCCTTGCCACTGCGGCAGGCAAACAGAAGGCTCAACCACGGCCTTTATTGCGATCATTCTCTGCCTGCTGCTGACGCCTGTCACGCCTTGCATACACTGCAGCTGCAATCGGGGGCCACAGCAGGTACAACACAAGCCAGCTCACAGGGGCAAACGCTAGCAAAGCAACAAGTACCGTGCCTGCTGCATCAGTATAGTTGCAATCATGTTGCACTGCCTCAAGGAAGAAGGTGACCAGGCACAGGAGGATCACAATAACCATGACCACAACTTTGTGGACGACCCTCCAGGCAATTGGGGAGCAGCTGCCTCTGCGACCCTCCCTAGAAGCTGGTGACAGCGGGGCATCAAACAACAGAGCCATCAGCACGATATAGCACACAAAGAATGCTGCTGTTGCTTTGATATTGGTGGAGATGAAGCTCGGCGTGCATGACACAACTGTCACACCATCATCAGCATAAGTAGCATCACCCAGCGTATAACTGTTGATCAGAGTGACAAATGGCACAGCAAAGAAGGCAAGGCCAATAATAGCTATGTAAATATAACCAAAGCTTTTGCCACAGCTGCAGCCAGCTTTCTGGCTATTAGCACGAGGGCTGTGGGTGCTGGGCAGATTGCATGAAACTTTGAATGTTGTGCTAGAAAGATTGTCTGCCAGGCCCCCCTTGCTGTCGCAGGGATCCAACTCCTTGATGATAGCACAAACAATGTTGTCAAATTCTAGGGTAAACAGTAGTGCGGTTGAGTTTAGGATGACGCTGATGATGTCAGTACCCTCAGCATCATGCAGAAAGGCAACCGACGCAGCACCAAGTGCAAACAGACAAGAGGACAGCTGCATGACTGGCAACAGCAATAACGGCAATTTGACACCACAAGACACCTTGCCAACATCTGCTGGCACTTGTTGGCCATTATCACTGCTGTCAGACGTCATGCACATAGGAGCAAAGAATGAAGGCATGTAGCCTGTGTGTGTGAGCACCACACGAGCCAGGATAGCTGCACGTACCATCTCCTGGTGCACACATAAGGCCAGGACCACCAGCGCAAATGCGACTGCTATGGATGTAAGTTCGGCTGCGCGCTGTGTATTATTCGTGTTTGCCTTCTTGTATGCTGCTCTATATGCAGCCAGTGCGAGGTCACTTACAAGCGGCTGTGCTGGCGGCCCCACTTGGCCCGGGGGCAACTTGCTGATGCACGCGTCGATGTCCTCTGCAGGTGGTGAATCCCCTAGTGATAGCCCTCCTGGAAAATCCCAACAAGGGTCTTCTGCGTAGAGGGAGTTGAAGTTGCTCCTTGTGTCTTGGGCAAGCTCCATCAGATCTCTGGCACTGACATTGCTGTCACTCAAGTTAGTAGCCCTGAATACGAGGATGAACAACGACACCTGGAGAGCGAATGTAGCCAGCACAACGCATGCGAGCCAGAGTTTGCGTGCTATGGGCCAAAAAGTCCAGCGCTTAGTCCGAGGCATTTTGAGCAGCTCTGAGGCCGTGTAAGCATATATATCCTCGTCAACAAACCCCATTTTGCAATACGGACTGTGATAAGGTTGTGGCTGAACTTAGCCCGACAGCGTGATGGTTGACAACGGACAAACCCGAACAGATCGAAAGTCTTGTGATACCAGCGTGTTATGCGACAAGGAGGCCTGCAGAGGAACTCTCGATCTATATCGTAGCTGGTCGCTGCTGACCAGGCACGTACATCCGACCTTCCCGGGGGCACGGCCAACCATCTCGCGATCGCCGGTGGGCCCCCGGGGTTGGTCCGCAACCGCGCGGCACCCCAGCGATCGGACCAACCAGATTATGAGTCACGGCGCTGCTCCTCGTCTGCAGCCGTTGGTCATGGCTAGCATGCATAGCCAGATGCAATCAGGACCCAGCTACGCACATCATCTTACTGCCAGTAACCCGAAGGGGCGCAAGCGGGTTGTCCGACAACTCATGCGACCACCAGCCGAGTCGGCTGACTGCTCGCAAGGTGGCCTATGGTTGGTGATTGACGCACCATGCAGAGGTCACCGCTTCCTGATAACTCGGAGTTGTCATACGCGATTGCCGGTCAGCTTGTGCCGGATGAGTCAGAACACCTGTGCCGGAATGACCCAAACCTGACAGGAGCCTGCACAGGAGCCTGCAGGCCTGTGGCACCCCAACAGCGTAGGCAACCCCCGCAATCACACGCAAGCAATCATGGGCTTGATCACGCCAATAAACAGCCAGCAAACAACTCAGGCAAAGATGGAAAGTTGGCTGACTCTGAGAAAGTTGCAGGTGGCATCTAACCGGGATATGTGTTCAACAAGAGCAGTGACTCTGCGATGCCACCATGGCTGCCATCAGTAATGCGGCATGGTAACGTGGAAGTTAACTTCCATGCAAGCCATTTGCCTGCCACAACAAGAAGGCAGGCCTATGATCCATGAACACTGCTACCAGCATACAGAGTACCATCGTAGATCTACCATCTAGATGGTGAGGCATTGACTGCAACTTCTCTCTCTATTATGCTGGTAGAGGGCTTTCAACACCCAATGTTAACGTCAACGTTGATCAGAAGGAAGACACGTCGAGCACTGAATATCATTTCAGGGTTTCAAGTTCAGCTTTTGCAACTGGATGCACACATGCACCGTAAGTAAGATACCGTACTATGGTAGTACCTGGGCAGTGCCACCTACACATCCTTCAGCACTTCCCAGTGCACACACTGGGTGTGCTTGCATTTGCTGCTGGGTGTGCACAAAGTTAGCCAGCTTGACCGGGAGCTTACCATCACTCGTCAGGCCCACACATCATGCAGCAGACAGCAAGCACGACAGTTCAAGGCCTCAGACACTGCAAGTCGCAACCGGACTTCACCAGACAACCGCAAGCCGCTTGCAACATATGTTGTATGCATACACCGGCCCCGCCATATTACCAAAAAAGATGTCAATGCGACAAGACACCAGTGTTGCCGCTGTTACCATGTGGGCGCCATGATGCCCAAGCCAACACCAGTAGCACATTGCAAAGCAGGGTCCGACGGTGCATACAAAGTCGGCTGCGCCAAAACATGACCATAATTATCATACCACAAGGCCAACAGAGCAGTCTAACCACATCCATCCGCCACAAGCATGCAGAAAGCATGATTTGCTATTGATGATTCGATTGGCAACTCCCTCCAGGCCTTGTGCAACTCTGAAGCCAGTAGGGCCGGGGCAAAGGCCGTGCAACACTCCCTGATATGATCATGTGCTGATATTCCAATACAGAGTGCGTCAGGTCTTCTCTTCTATGACATCACACGTGGCGACACAAGTGGCCCTCAGAGTGATCCCCACTGTGCAACACTGGGCAGCCTGCCAGAGGTTGAACCATTGGCTGGGGTTCATCTTCTATGACTTACTCATTCTATGTTGGCATTCTATGCTGCATGAGCCATATACATGTGTCGCTTTGCTCAGTTGCCTCACTTACGCGAGGCCAGCGTGCTTCGACGGCTGGCCTCCCATACTGCAACTGGACTTGTAGGCTTGGTGTGCCTGAGCGCATATCGCACTATCATGCCGCAAATGATTTGAAGCTGATGTCAGCTTTATAAAGATGGGTTCAAAGCATTACTAGAGCTCTGGTACTAATGTCTGCTTACTCAAGTCGCAGGGTAAGCCTTACCATGCATTTGCTGAGCGGGCTCGCACTATACATTAAATCAGCAATGCTCCGAGCAGTGGTGTAGAGTCCAGACCAAGGCACTCTTGTTGGTAGGCATTTATGTGTCTACTATCCTAGGGGATGCTAGCTAAGCAGCACAGCCAGGCGGCCCCCAGGTCCAGTGTTTAAATGCAAATTTGCATGATTGGCGAGGGCCCTTTGGCAGCTGTTTGTGCTTGCTCAACCTTGGCCGCCGTCTGCTGTTGGTCAGGTGACACGGTACTGGTTTTATCGACATGTATGTTGCTGCTTCCATGTGATATACTGTCCATGAATATGTTGATACCCACCTAGACATCAACATATACATCCGCTCCCAATGCCCACCTAAGCACCCTTGGTAGTTTGTAATCGCTAACCAGTTCTGTCGGGACATTTACAAGTGATTTTTCGGTGTATCAACCAGGGTGCAAATCACACATGGAGCTCCTCGAGGTAGTAAGCACGTCCTGCAGGGTTGGTAGAGATTTTTCGATTCGATTCGATTTGCTACATGGGAGAGATGTACTATGCATGCTGACCCTGTCCAGGAGATTGCACAACGTTTGTAGCGGCTGTGAACATCAGGTGCCGGCTGGACGAGGGTTTGACTAAATGATTGCAAGCACTTGCAAGCACTTACACATCACACCAATAGCAATTGTGGCTGTGTAAGGGTTTTGATATCGACTGACAACAATGCTCGTGTTGTGTCACGCCTTCTCAACGACTTAATCAGTTGATGGTTTGCAGTGGCCACGCCTGCCGACCAGATTGAGACGGGGCCAAGCTAGGGCCCTTGTACTTGCAGTGCATTTGCTGAGTGCTCCATCCAGTTACAGCTATTAGTAGCTATTGTAGAGGCAGTAGACAGCCAAACGGGTTGCTGACACAAGTTACACGAAGGCTCAAGGATAACAGGCTGTACAGCAGACATGTCTGCTGCAACTTAGACTGACAAAGGCTGAGGCTGCCTGGATTGCATGCCCAGGCACTTAAAGCGCTTCTGTTAGTTTCATGGTATGCTTTTCCTATAGCGGTCAGTAGTACTGTTGTTTATGCCAAGTTGGAGGTCCTGATCCAAGGGCTCTGACTCGAATCTTGCAAGACTGAAGTCAATTGACTGCAGTGTACGCAAGAGGTGCGCAGGCATGCCAGACAGCAAATTCGAATGCACAGCATCGAATTAGTGTTCCTGCTGTATACTATCATGAACTTTCAGGCTCATTGCTGCGATGTAATCCAGGTGAACCAACAACGATACCTCAGGAGTCGTGCAGGCAGTGCTCGCCT
>NSMO01009107.1:0-10083 GCA_002588565.1 Coelastrella sp. UTEX B 3026 | reverse complement strand
TGAGCAGCACACGGACGGCCAGCAACCACTTTCAACGTGTTACGACCAAGTTCTGCGCGTCATATGCTGCTTGTCGGCGGGTCGGCGTAGCAAGCAGGCAGTCTGCCAGAAGGGGCACTACATGCTCCGCGCAGTCGCTGGACCAAGATGAGATCAGGAGGCTTTTAGGCTCACCATACCTTCGACCTGAGTATGAGGGTTATACAGATGAACACGTGAGCTTCGGCGGGGTCTCGCTCTTCTTGTGTTGCATTACAGTGTTCACCAGCAGTAGCAGGGGCTGAGGTGTTGGCAGCTCGCCATGGCCGCACCCTGTAGCCCACGATGTGGTGCTGAACAAATCGTACCGTGTTATTAAACATTTGCGGCCTGCCGTAGACTCGCAGGACGGGGTTTGGGGTTTGCATTCGGGTGGAACCAGCTTCAATAGCAGTTGTCACCCTCTCCTGTCTGGCTTCAGCAGCATTCGACTTGCTCGCAGGTGAACGACCTGATAGAAGCAGCTGCTGGCCTCATCAGCGTAATAGATGACCTGAGGCCGCTTGACCATACAACGTTCAATCCTGCTTACGAGATCTGGAAAGCCATTGAAGCAGTGCCACCGGCAGATAGGTGAGCAGCAATGCCGCGCTGTCCTGTGGCATCACTCTTAGCTACAAGACTGAGCTACGTTGTCTAGGTGAACCACCAACAGCAGTGTACATGACTGCTCACCACCAGGTCCAAGCAGCACTAACTGGCACAGATTGAAATGCACTCAGCGTCCCATGTCACACTGACATCTGCTGCAACCTAGCGAAGCACTAGCTTTTACTGCTGTCATTTGCAGCTAGGTGACCCCAGACATCCCACCAGCCAGCAAGTCTAGCTTTTCCACATAATATTGACTTGGTGTGGCCAGCGTGTGCATGCAGGGTGCGTATTCTAGATGAGCTTGAACCCGGGGCCGTGTTCAGCTTGTGGAGGGCAACAGTAAGCAGATATGTGATGGCAGAAAACAGAAAGGAGGAGCTGTTTGAAAACTTCTTCATCTGGGATGACTTTCCCAGTGAGCCAGACGAGGTGAGACACACAACTGGCCGAATGGGCTTCTGTTCTTATTCTGAGAGGGGAAAGATGATTTGTGTGTGAATGCGTTCACCGCTCTGGGGGTACTCACCACCAGCGATACTCTCTACCAGCTGGATTGAACTGCCACTGTGATCATATGATGGTGGGGTTGAGCCACAGCAAACAATCAGATACTCAAGTACACTGCTACTGCTTGCTTGAAAGCTTGCATGCTCCAGTACAGCACTTAGGACATCTCTGTTGAAACATGCAAAGGTACTGGAAGATGCAGCACACTAACCTGCTGCAGGACAGACAGCAGCAGCAGACACATACCTTCTGGACGCCTGGCTGCAGACTTCCTGCTGCCTGTGACAAGGCCTGCATAGCTCATGCTGTGCATCCCCTGCTGTTGCAGGTGTTCACATACGAGGGCCTGTGCGAGCAGTTCACATATCAGAAGCCCGACACCACACCGTCGTCTGATAGCAGCATGCGGTCCAAAGGGCCTCGGCAGGTGCCATGGCTCAAGGCAAACCAAACCAGTATGGCAACACCACAAGAGAGATTCACACAGCAGTTCTTCCTGGCGAATCGCACAGGTGTGTACTACCAACTTGCCTGCCTTGCAATGTTGTGGTGGATCTGCATCAAGTGCAAGGGGTTGAAGGGTCAGGTTGTTGCCGTAGGCTGTACTTGAGTGAGCTCATGCAGTCATCTGATGGTTCACCAACGGCGGCGATCTTCATTCTTTGCTTGGGCCCCCACTTGGAGGCATTCATTGCGTTGCACATTTCTTGCCTGGGTGTGTGCTGCTGGTGATCATGCGTATACGGGGAACAGAGTATCACAGTCGATATCAACGCAATCTTGCTCCTGTGGCGGAAGTGCTCGATCAAGTTGTTGTGTATATGATTTCCGACCTGATCAATGAGGCCAACCCTGCTACCAGCAATAGAAATGCAAATGCCAGCGTGCTGATGCCTGCACTTGTCATTCCGGCTGTGTACTGCTGACCAGTGCTGCTGTGATTGCTGCATTATTGCAGGCCTGCTTCACAGCAAAGTCAATTTCAATTTGCCAGGGATACTCAAGCTGCTAAACCCGCTCACACCACCAATCTACAACAGAGTGGAGATTGGCCTGATTCTAACCCCAAACTCAGCAGATGCCGGGGCAGATGCTTGTATAACATACCCAGCAGACCCTGTGCTGCTGCAGCAGCAGCAAGCTGCAGGGATAGCACTCAGCAAAGATGACTTGCCAAACCCTATGTGGCCCGCTCCGGTCAAAGCCGCGACGTGGTCGCCATTGAGTTTTAGTGGTAGGGACTATTTGCGGGCTGCTGGCCCGGGGTTTTATGTTGGGTGTGCTTATAGAAAAGATGAGCAGGGGAACTATGATGAGGATGAACATGTGTATTTTGCACTTGTAAGGAGGTACTGAAGTATGTACCCATCTTACAAACTCCCGGTTTTACTAGCCACTAGGCAGTTTCCAGCACATGTCTTGAGCACATCTATCCGCTGCAGTGCATGGCAGCAGTGCAAATCATTGAGTTGCAGGCATTGTTTGTTGCCTTATGTATGTCAGCTGACAGCTGCAGCTGGGCAGGCTTGCTCCAGGCGACAGTCTGGCTCTTCAGATGGTGTCTCTCAAACAGGGCTGCACAAGCACTGGTGCTTCTGCAGCATTTGTAGGAGTGCTAATCCCCCCGTATGCACCTGCCAGGACAGTGTCTAGGTGCTTTTTGCTTTTGTTTTGTAGCTACTTTTTGCTTGATGCTTGCTAGTCTATGACGATGCGCTGGCCTGCGGGGCCTGCCCTTTCGCTATCAACACAGGGATGACAAAGGCAATACAGCAGTAGATGCTCTCTTGCTTCCAAACCGTTCCGGACTGGGGCACACTGGAACTGGGGCCCAGTTCGGCCCTCTTGAGCTCATACCGTGAGTCACATGAGCTTCATCAACGATGTGTCTCCACATCAGAAGGATTTGACGACTTTTCAGGATGAAGTTGTTTTGCCTTGTATTGCTATGTACTGGGTGTTGATCAGTTCCCTCGACGCGGGGCCTTGGAGCAGGTGCCACAATCGCCTGTCGCCAGCATGCTGGCTGGAGCTGGCGCATGTCATTGAAGACGGCATCACCCTTGGCCTTGTCAATGGCCACAAACACGTGACATCAATCTGGTGGTATGAAAGTCTACGATAAGCTCTGGCTGGCAACCTGGGATCAAATCACGAGACCACGCATGCACTGTACACATGTGCAGCGCACCATCAAACGAAACAGCGCTTTGCTGCAGCCATAAGCTCCCCACAGAGTGTAAGACCCACACTTATATCCTCCCTTGGTTGTACCTGATGGGCTACGGGGCTTCGTCGCGTTGAGCCGCAGCATTATGGCTTTCCCGCTTTTCAGGCCCGCCTCTCCACCTATAGTGGCCCATCGCTGCGTGAGCATGCACAAGCTGTACAACAAGATACGCGGATGTAAGCGGCTGCTTGGTCCGTGGGAGCTGGCAGAATCAGGGACACGCTCGCTTGGTTGGCGCTATACCCAGGTGCCAATACCGTCTGACAGAGGGCCTTCGATCGCAGCTCTGTATGCGCTGTCAACGCTTTGTTCGGCAATCCCACACCCCCCGTTTTGCCACCCAAGTTTCATCTTGTTCATCACCTCGCCCTGCTGCTTCAACTGCGACGTGTTTTCCCTTGGCTACCTGCAACATGGCTGGAACAACATCAAACATAGCCGTAGTATGCTTGTTACTGAGCGCTGCAGCAGGTGCGAGAGGCCACAGTCCTGCAGCTAGACAACTGCGCGCGGTGCCTGGGAGCTGGAGTGCGCTCAAGCACACATCACAGTCGCGTGGCCTGCCACAGAACATCAATATGCAACAATAAACGATTCAAGCAGCTCACAGCTCTCTGTGTCTTGCAGTCGCACTTGGGCAGGACATCTCGTTTTACGAAGCCTTGAAGAAGGATCCAGCGCACAAACTGATCGTGAAAGCAATAGAGTCAGACAAGGAAGGCACAACCAAGCAGCTGCTGAACCAGAATGTGCCAGTCACTGCGCTGGTGCCCACTGATGGGGTGAGCGCGGGCTGACGCCGTGGGAGCCAACGGTGTGGCTATAACCAGACGAGTCACATCAAGCAATCAGAATTGCATGATGACGGTTCAGCGAACGCTGAGCACGACGCAGCAGCCAGCTTAGTGCAGCAATCTTATGTGGCCAGCAGGCACCATCCTGCAGCACTGGCACGCAGAAGATGACACTAACACAGCATCCATGACAGCGAAGCGCGAATAACAGCATAGGCTGACCTGCTAGCAAGCCGATTTGCATCTTTTTCACCTAGGCTATAAGACAGTCAAGTCACCAGCATGGGGAGCTGTAGTACTGCCATGCAGTGATCCTCAACAGTGCACCAAACAGCACAGCAACTGCGTGCTTGGACGCCCGCGAATCAAACCGTGGCCACTGTTCTTGTCGATGTCTTGTATTCGCTGCAGGCCTTCATCCAGGCAGGTATCAAGTACAAGCTGGGCAAGTCCATTGCAGATATGCAGAGAATCATGGCTAACACATGCTTGATAAATGCCATCCTCAGGCAACACATACTTCCAGGTAATGCGAACCCTTTGCAGCTTTCATGGTGCTGAACGCTCTACAGAAGCCATCATATGACGTCATCATGCTGTTGAAAGACCGTGCCACACTTGAATCGACAACAAGTCTGCAGTCAAGCACTAGGACTTGCAGTCTTATAGCATTTTGCTGTTGCAGACAGGCAGACGCAGAAAACAGCTCCAAGCTGCCTCATGCAATAAGCGCACGGCTGCATGGCTGCAATAATGTGAGACAGTATCAACTTCAAGCAGAGGTCTCCAAGCTAGTAGCGATCGTATAAGTCAGACGCAAATGACTCCTTCAGATCTTTTTAATCGTCAAACATAGCGGTGATGCTTGTTCCTGCCAACCCTGTCCCGCATCTGGCAGAAGCTGAACAACCCATTAGCTGTCTAGACAGATCTGTTATTTGGCTGGCTCTCATTCTGGGACCAACCGTGTTTTATGTGGTGTTGCATGCAGGTGTGTACACTACAGATGCACTCAAGAACATCTACATGCGACCCAGCGTGCTTGTGACAAACAAGTACGACATGAAGGCAAAGAAACAAGTTCAAGTGAACTGGCCACTCAGATTCAAGTATGTGTAATCTACAGTAACAGAATTACAGGCCACCCGGTGGCATGCACCACAGTCATGAATCCTATCTGCAACAAAGAGTCACTGTCTCATTGTGTGTCTGAGTGTGCTAGTTCGCAGCGTATGTGTTCTGACAGCGTACACGTTCTGACAATAAGCAGCTGTCCTGTGTGTTACTGCACAACACAAGCACAGTGCACACAGCCGGCAGTGGTCCACTGGCCAGCAGTCCACAGCACACACTTTTTGTTATGTTAGCGATGCGTCCAAGCGACACTGGCTTGCTGCATTTGCTCTTATGCTATGTAGGACCTCCAGTAACAGTTTGACAGTCAGCTCCGCTGCAATGGACCCTAAGACGAACAAGCCACTGATCAATGGAACAATTGTGAAGCCGTATGACGTTGTTGCTGGAGGCGGCATCATGCACAATGTGAACCAGCTGTTGTTGCCCACAGTGAACATGACACGGCTGTTGCAGATCACAGGCTGCACGATGGCTACCTGAGCAGCAGGCCTGAGTCATGTGGGCGTTCTTGTCTGAACAAAACTATTGAGAAGTGTTGGTACCGTTCATGTACAGTTAGATATCGTATTGCTTTGTTGCAGCACCATGCAACCGTTGTAGTACTCGTGACTGTCTATTAGGAGGCAGTTCAGGTTTGATGAGGAGTAGGCACCCACAGTTGTGGCTGCTTGCTCCCCAATGTCAATATGCTGCACTGCTCAACTTCTGAGGGTTCAAGAAGACTACGGTTGCAAGTTGATGTTTGTTTAGGCACTTGCCTTGGCCTGGCCAGCCGCCCTTTGTGGCTGATTGTGGGTGCTGGTGCATGGTTGTGTTCTTATTCAAGGTTTGTTGCCCTGCGTGGAAACAAGTGTGTGGGGTGGCAGTTGCATACAAAACATCTCATACTGCATTGAATTTTAGAACTGTGGTTGACGGACCGTCACGAGGGGTACGCAGCAGGGGAGTCCGGACCGCAAGATTCCGGGGCGGTCGGTCAGGGACCTCTCAAATACGAGCCAGTTGTCGGTACATGCGGCTGACTGCACCAACCGCTTTCAGTGAGCCATCGTCACTCCGCAAGTCGCACTCAGTGTGGAAGAACACCTGCTAAGAGGGTTTATCGCCACGGCCACGCTCACGTCCCCGAGTGCTGTTGCGTGCACGCCGTTTCCACGGCTGGACACCAGGACGCTGCTACTGCCAATAAGCAGCTGGATGGACGCCGAGGGCACAGATAAGAACGCCACTTGAGCGGGTGTTCAAGCTGTTCCACTTGCGGCACTGAGCATACCATCTTTTAGTACGCCGTGCAAAGCAACCTGCATTACGTATTGTCTCTACTGCAGCGGGCATAGCCGCGATCCGCCTACGAACCGTTTGTACCTGACATGCATCTGTCTTCAGACGACAACAAAGAGCGACAGCAATCCAGGGTAGCACAGGATGCGCTAGCTGGGGCTTTGGCTGGAGCAATATCTAGGTTCACGGTTGGGCCACTCGATGTCGTCAAAATCCGGTTCCAAGTGCAGTTGGAGCCCATCAGCTTCAGTCAGAACACAGCTACCAAGCTGCCATCGCACTACACCGGCTTCTTCAACGCCTTTAGAACAATTGTAGCGGAGGAAGGCATTAGAGTGAGTTGTTCAGCAATGCTGCATGCCGTGCGATGCTGGAGGCAGCGGCTTACACTGATTCAGTTTGCACATGTGGCCACTTTCTGGCGTTTGATACACTTCCATACCATAAACACACATGCCCGCCCGCAGTCAGCCCCTGTTGGTGCTTAGGACACAGTTATTGTCTGCTGCAGGGCCTTTGGAATGGCACAGTTCCAGGTCTGCTGCTGACCATCCCCTACACAGCAGTGCAGTTTGTTGCTCTGCAGCAGTGCAAAGAAGCAGCAGCAAAGCTTGGCTGGGAAGGTGCGCAGTTACTGCTGCAAGCCCCTGCTGCACAGCTGCTATTCTGCTGTATCCAAAATAGGTCTGCCAAGCGAGCACAAGCAAATAACGAGCATGATTCAGGCACAATCGACTGAGCACGTAGTAGTCAAGTCAGCATGACCAAGCCCAACGGGCTATGGGCTCCTGTGTCCATAGCTACGGCTGCAGCTGTATGCCTAGCTTGTAGCAGCATTGCCAAGGATGCATGGACTATGTCTCCTGCAGGCCACAGTACAGCAGTGTCCTTTACCAGTGGTGCGGTAGCAGGCGCAGCAGCAACAGTGGCATCATATCCATTTGATCTTCTAAGGACAACATTAGCAGCACAAGGGGAGCCCAAGGTGGGTCCGTGAACAAACCGTTTGCTGTAGCAGTTACCACTGAGTGTTGGTGCAGTGCTGTTGTGGCAGCTAGTCATCCTGGGCTGGAACAGCAGCACTGGAGCTGTCTGCTGCTCCGTCCAGGGCCCTGCTTGATTAGAGGCTTAGGGCATGTCATGGTATCCAAGCAAAGCTGCTGCTACCTGGACAGTCCCTGTTAGCGGCATTGTACCACACACATCTGTGCTGTCCCACCACTGTCAGATTTGCATGGAGTCCTGTTGCAACTGCTCTTGAGAAGAGCTCACTGTGGCCAGCTGTTTGATCACCAACATGCTGCAAAAGTTGTACCGAGGCAGCTGCTGTCTCACTGCAACTACACAGGCACACCTGCATTGGCTCTTCACAACACCTCTTTCAAGCTGATGTCATCAGTACGGCTAAGCTTCACGACTGCCAACCTTGTCTGCGCAGGTGTACCGAGGCATGACAGATGCAGCTAGAGCTATCCACAGAGACCAGGGCTTTGCAGGACTCTACCGTGGTTTAGGCGTAACACTCGTAGAGATCGTTCCCTACGCAGCCCTGCAGTTCGGCCTGTACGACGTTTTCAACAAGCTCTGGGACACAGCAGCCTCGCAGCGGCGACAACGGCGCCGTCAGCAGCAGCATCAGCAAGGCAGCAACAGTGGCAGCTGGTGGGATGACAAGAAGCTTCAATCATTCTCTTGTGGGTTAGCAGCTGGTTTGTTAGCAAAGTTGGGTTCACATCCATTGGACGTGGCAAAGAAGCGATACCAAGTTGCAGGGTTGCCTCGGTCCCTGAGATATGGGGCTCGAGTAGAGAGGCAGTTGGCGGTTATGCCATTGCTGAACTGCTTAGGAGAGATACATGCTAGAGAGGGGATAGCAGGGCTGTGGAAAGGCAGCGTGCCTAGTATAGTGAAAGCAGCGCCTGCTGCTGCTATCACGTTTACTGCGTATGAGGCATTGATAGGCCTGATTTTGGCTTGGTCACAGCAGCGGCAGCAACAAACGCAGGGAAAGCCCTGATGGCGCAGGGTGAAGCAAGAACTGCACTCGCTTATGTATCTGTTCAAATTTGAATAGTGGTTTGTTTGTTGTTCCAAACACTGCAACACCAGTGGCTGGCAGATGAGGTCGCGTTACATCCTGGGATCTGATCGCTTCAAGTTGGAGTCTCTGTCTTTAGTTGCTGAGTCTGTACAGGTTCAGCGTTGCTGTTCAGTCACGTGAGTGCACAATGGTATCGCCATGTACTTCCAATGTTATGACGGCATAGGAGTATTGTTCTGCATCCTGCAGCAGTGCTGCCTGCCGTGGCAGTGTCATTGCTGGCATGTGCTCTAGGCGCCAACGTCTCTGCTGCCAGCTGACTGGCTACTGCTGTTTCTAGCCAGGTATGTTTCGACATCATAAAGGTTGCAGCATCATGATGCACAACCGAGTTTGGTTATCAAATACTTGCTGTGCTGCTCATTGCCACGCTCATATCCGCATCCGGGTTGTAGACCTGTAGACCTGTTGTCCAGGATGAGCCAGGATGAGTGTTGTCTGTTTTGATGCTGTCGTTTGGTCGCAGCCAGCCGTGTGAATGTTTCACACACACTAATAGTGACGTGCGCTGGTTCATGGAATATGGTCAGCACACAAGGGCCTGTAGTCACTGCTTTGCAGGCTCATGATGGTGGTTTCTGCTGACAAGACTTACATCCCATTACACGGCTTAAGCTTGTTTCAAGCCACTTGCCCTCATGGTCCCACCCCTTACTTTCATGCTGTCGATGTAGCGCTCGAGGCAGCACTCGACACAACTTCACATCTGCCCCTATCGTTAACGTGACATGGCCAACAACCACCATCAGCTACCCGGAAACACACACCGGAACATCTGATTCATCTTGAATGCACATAAAAGTGGCATTGCGTGATTGGTGTGTCAAGACAACAACAGCTCAACTAGGTATAGGTCTATATCAATAGCGACTATCTAGCAGCATGCACTAGACCATGTCAGTCGATCTTGCAGCCTGTTTTGAAAACAATGAAACCACGCTCAAGGGCTACAGCATCGTCATGATAAAAACCGCCAGTCACAGCTAATATAGTTGGGACCCTTCATTCAAGCTGCTGAGTACTTGGTCCAACAAAACGCTGCTACCCGCCGTTGTTGTCGACAGTCACATTCAGGCCCTAGCCCACAGCCAACGAGCTTGCTGCAACGAACAAGCACCATGTTTTTTATAACCAGCTTGTCAAGCTAAGAGGCAACCCATCCTGTCCTCGGCAAATGCCCACTTGCACATGGCAAAGCTTATCAATCAACAGCAACAATCCACACTAACCTACCCAACACAACTGTTGCCAACTATCCTATCCTACAACTGCACACTTGCTCATAGCAGCAGCTGCAAACTCACTTACAACAGCAGCTGCAATAACACAACAGCTCCTGCAGCAAAGCCAGCAAAAGCACCTGCTGCTGTTCTTCCACCTGCACCACTCTGCCAAGGTGG
>NSMO01009083.1:381-12021 GCA_002588565.1 Coelastrella sp. UTEX B 3026 | reverse complement strand
CTGACGCCGTAATGTGCTGCTACTGCTGCTGCTACTGTATCTGGCCGCATGAATAAACTGCTCCAGGCTGCTCGGTTGCCGGCATCACTTTTACGCTGAGCGGCACGCTGCGCTTTGAAACTTGTACTCCCACCATCAACAACATCCTACAGCCACCAACACAGCCAAAATAACCATGACATATGTTTTGAGTAACATGTGAAGGTCCAAGCTTTCATACAGCTGGCACGATGAGTTGAAGCTCAGCGGCTTGAGTTGACTTTCCAGCTCAACAGAACATGGACACTACCCCATTCAGTGTTGCCAACCTATTCAGTGTTTCATGCAGTGTTGCTAACTTGCTGGTCCATCTGATAGGATGGATAGGCCAATCCAGATGCCCCCAAGTGCAGATGTGCTGCGGTACTGAACGGTGCCGCAACGCATTGTTGTTCTTGCATGACTAGTTGTTGTCCATTCTAATACATAACAACATCCACTCATGCTGCTTAGCAACACTGTACGGGGTTGGCGATATTCGTTGATAGTTAGAAACGGACCGCCAAGCAGCCAGGCACTCGGAGCTACAGTTGGTGCCCACAAATCCGCCAACGAGTGCGTGTAGCCCACACAAGGGTGCTTGCTGATCAGCATGCACTGTATGTCTTCTAATGAACACAAGAACTTTCCATTCTATGAAGCAGTTCCAAGCATGAAAGGCAAACCACAGAACTTGACCAACCTCTTGCTGCTGCTGCTGCTCTTCCGCTGCTGGCTTATCGTCGCCCGGTTTCCGCTTTGCTGGCAAAACGTGCATCAGCCGCCCTTGGAATGGACTCATGTCCAGAGCTCTGTAAGCTGCTACAGCATCTTCAGGCAACAGGAACTTGATGTATGCTATGCCTCTGCTGCGCTTGGTCTCCCTGCACATTAGGCAGCAGCAGCAACAGCAGCAGCAGTGGCCGCAACGGTCAATAAGTGAATGCAGGTTGCTCCTGACTGGGCACGATTTGTAGTAGACTGACCAAAGGATAGCCAGAGCTCTGTAAGCTGCTACTGCATCTTCAGGCTTGACGTATGCTATGCCTTTACTACGCTTGGTTTCCCTGCACAACAGGCAGCAGCAGCAGCAACAACAGCAGCAGCAACAGTCCATGAACCGACTGTAAAGTGCTGAAATGGCTGCAAAGTGCTGCTGACTGGGTGCTTTGTGTAGTAAACTGACCAAACAAGGAATGTCTGGAGCCTAAGAGCTGCTGCTGCTGCTGCTGCATCTCTTTGCATGAGAACACTGTATGTATGCTATAAAAAGCACGTCCACCTACCTGCACAAGTGGACGCGCATCACAGCCTGGATCCTCCTGTCTTGCAAGCCTTCTTCTTCTTCAGCTTGCAAGGTGAATGCTTAAACAGCCACCGTTTATGAGAGGTACATCAGACTGGAGGGCTCAGTACAAAGTGAAACACCTGATTCTTACGACGGCTGCCAGATACAGCTAAGACAAATGAAAATGTTAAGATTTCAAAACAGCCTCCAGGGGTTTGGGGCGTACCTGTCTATCACCAAATGGACTTCTTCCACAGTTCCAAATCCTCCAAACAGCTCTGCAAGCTCCGCTTCTCCAGCACCGTATGCCAAGTTCCGCACAAACAGCCGCCCAGTTTCCAAGATCTCAGCCTCAGATGCAGAACCTGCTGCTGCCGCTGCTGAGGGGCCGACCCCAGCTTGATCCCCACGAGCAGCAGCATCAAACTCATTCCCTGGATCTTGATCTGCATGCCCTGCCGCTGCTGGATCATCTGATCCCTCGTGCTGCTGCTGCTGCTGCTGGGCGTCCAGCATATCCACATCGCTGCCAGCACTCTCAGAATCATAATCTGATTCTGATCCTGCTGCCGCTGCTGCCACTACACCATCCATATCTCCTGACTCGTCACTGCTGCTGCTGCTGCCAGCCTGATCATCTTCATCGCTGCTGCTGCCGCTGCTGCCACCGTCCTGTAACCCACCCCGCTGCTGCTGCTGCTGCTGCTGCTGCTGCTGCTGGCTAGATGCCTTCATTCTAGCTTTGAGATAACCCAGATCAGATACCCCTTCATCTATTACAACAGAATCTTTAGCAGCTAGGGAATCTGCTGACTCATCATCACTTTGATCTTCCTCCAACTGTTCAGATTCTGACTGATCTGCCGCCGCTGCTGCTGCTGCTGCTGGTGGATTGTGCTGCTGCCTGCCGTTGGGCAAATCAACATATAGATCGTCAGCTTCATCATCAGCATCTACAGGCAGCACATCTCACAAACCTCTGTCAGCACAGATCAGCTGAAGCTTTGGACATGCATTTTTACCAAACTTAGTAAGCCCAGCACTCACCCAGGTGGTCTGAGTTGACAGTGCCCGTTCAGATTGACGGCAGCCTTCTGCATGCATAAGTCTATCCCGCGGAAAGCATCCCTTGGGACATATCTCTATGTCTATATGTACAAGGCTGAGAAGAACTAGACTGCTTACCTACTGCTGCTCCAGCAGCCCTCCCAGCGGCCTTCCCTGCTGCTGCTGCTGCTGCCGCCGCCGCTGCTGCTACCCCTGTCGGCAGCACATCATCGTTACTCCATATCTTTGCTTTCGCTCGCGGCTGCATCAGCTGCAGGAACTCAGCAAGCTTCGGATCTACTGCTGCTGGATCATGCCCTGCTGCTGCTGCTGCTGCACCCTTTTTGCCGTTTTTGGACTTCTTGTCTGCTTTAGCATCCGCTGCTGCTGCTGCTGCTGCCGCTGCTGCCTGCTGTTGTATTAGCTGCTGGTGCTTGCTGCTGCCGGTTGAGTACTTGCTCCACGGTCGATGATCTTTATCGACTGCTGCTGCTGCTGCCGTGGTGGCATCTGCTGCTGCCGCTGGCGCTCTGTATCGCCGAGCATACTGCAGACACATTTTACACAACAACAAGTTGGCAATACAGTGAACCCTCGATATTGTCACACTCATTACTGGAACATTCACGATATTGTCACACGATTCTCCGTCCCGCCGGGTCTGCCGCGGGTGGAAAGCACCCCCGGAACTGTCACAATTCCCAACTGTCACATGATAAGTTGTCAATGTGCCGCACAAACAGCCCCAAGTGGTCAAGATTGCTCAGGGTCTCTGGCAAGGCAACTGCAGCACATAAAGGTGAGCTGCCAGCTCCACTGCAGTCCTGCCAGCTGAGGATTGCATCAAGCGACTGGGACAAACAAGAGTGTCTGATTCCATACTCCATCAGCACGGCCCTGCTGCTGCTGCTGCTGCTGCTGCTGCTGCTTACCTCTATGCTAAGCTTGCTTGTGTCTATGTATGTGTTTTGGAAATACTTCATTGCTGTTGTGGCATCGTCTATGCTGCGATAGCCCACAAAAGCCATCTGGCGCGGCTGGCCATCCCTGCAGGAACAGCATACAATAGGGTTAGGGTTTAGGCTACATACATGCATGTTTGTACACTACATGCACACACCAATCAACTCAACAGACTCATTTGACAACTTTTGGACAAGCGTATTCAAACGACAGGGTGTTTTGGAAATAAAACAGCTGATCCAGGTATGCAGGACGGCAGATTTGATGGACATTACAGCTGCCAGGTCAGTGCACACAGAGAGGTTATCCCAGGTACACCCGGTGTGCAGGACATTGGAGAGACAGCCTGGTGATTGCCAGTCAAGGTCGTGAGGAGCTCTGAAAGTGCAGGTGGAAAGCATAACAAGTAGAACATCTGTAGGTTTTGAAAGCTGTGATGACGCTGAAAGCAGCAGCAGGGCCAAAGCAGCAAGCTTTTAATGACGATGACACCTGTTGTGATGGAGTACCTGGTTTTGAGTATCTTAACATCAGTGACCTGGCCCTTTGCCGAGAAGTGCTCCTTCAACCGCTTCTCATCCATGTACTTGGGGATGTTCTTCACGCATAAACGCGATGTAGCTTCGTCTTGTGGCCTAGCATGGCCAGGGTCGTCAGTTGGCTGCTGCTGCTGAGCCATGGTTACTGCTAATGCCGCAATACAACCCGTAACCGGCTGATAGGCTGATGCAAGGGACTGCAGATATGTCTTCACAACTTTGCAAATCGATTGTCAAGGGAGCCAAGAACGCCCAGCGGCTGAAGAGATTTCACTGCTTGACCTGTTCACCTTACGCCGCTGAAGGAGCGCCAAACAGGATTATACTACTCCTGAAACGATTGTACGTGCGCTAAAACGGTATGCGCGTTTGAGAAAAGGGATGACAGTCACTGACAGGTCCTGCCGCAGTCTTTCCAGGCGCGCTGTGTTTCGGCTGCGCTCATAGTTGTGGAGCTTGAAGACGTCATCCGCATGCTGGTGTGGGTCGCAACATCTGTCACGCAGAACGTGGCACGGTCATTGCAGAGACTGCACCTACTGTTTGCTGTGCTGCTTCCAGCAAGCTTCCTTTGACAGTCGCACGCACTTCAAGGCAGTCAGCTTCCTAACAAACTCAGCTAAAGCGTATACCAAGTGCCATCAGGATGGGCAAGGCAAAAAAAACCCGGAAGTTTGCAGAGGTCAAGAGGATGCTGAATCCCAAAGACGTAGAGTGAGCACTGTCAACGTGCTACAGACTATGCAGTAAGCGCACCGGACTTGTATAATCTATCTTGCATCTTCACAGGGGCCCAAAGCAAAAGAAGCAGCAGAAGAAGGATGAAGTTCGCCATGTGTAAGTACCAGCAGACGCCAAGGCTCTCTTGCAGCAAGAGTCTTGCTTGCAGCCATGCCAGCGGTATGCCGGGCGTCGGCGCCCACACGGCTCTTAGCAGCTTCTGCGGGCGTTGTCATCGTTGATACTTGCAGTACCTGACCTGGGTTTCACCGTCTCCTGTCCTGCAGTGAGAAGGTTTCATCAGCTATGTTCTTCAAATACAACACACAGCTGGGCCCACCATACCAGGTGCTCGTGGATACCAACTTCATCAACTTCTCTATCAAGAACAAGGTGAGCACTAGATGCAGTGCCAACAGCAGTCCAGTGCAGCAACTGCACAGCACCCAGCAGCATCTGGAGAGACAGTAGACTGTTGGCTGTCCTGATCGTGAACAAGAACAAGCATTGTTGTAACGACTACAACACAGTAGGACTGTTGGCTTTCGTGATTGTGGACAAGCATCGTAGTTATGACTGCATTAACCAACGCAAACAGTGTGGCCCATGCTACACATTGCTCCCGAGACTAGCAGTTTGTCTATCCACGCGACACTACACAATCCTCCTTGCTGTGTCCTCGCCTTTGTGTTCCTTGCAGATTGACCTGGTGAAGGGCATGATGGATTGTCTATATGCCGAGTGCACCCCCTGCATCACTGACTGCGTCATGGCTGAGTTGGAGAAGCTGGGACAGAAGTACAGAGTAGCACTCAAAGTGGCAAAGGTGAGATGAGGAGAGACCATCGGACATACTTAGCTTGGAAGCTAGCAGTCCCTGTGCCATTCTAGTGGCAAAGCCGTGCAGCCGTGCAGCATTCCGGCAAGTGGTTGGCAAATTTGAAGCAGGACAGGCAAGGAATTGCCGCCTGTGCCACAGTCTTGCAAGGCATTACCGGGCCTGCCGAGCCACAAGCCCTAGGGCAGGAGGCAGCTGCAAGATACTCTGCAAGATACGCTGCCCTTGTGCATGTGTGGTGGGCCCGTCTGGACACACCTTGACACGTGTGCAGTTACGATGTGTCCATCCTGCAGGACCCCCGCATTGAGCGCATCCCTTGCACGCACAAGGGCACTTACGCTGATGACTGCTTATGTGAGCGTGTGAAGCAGCACAAGTGTTACATTGTAGCCACCTGTGACAAGGACCTACGCAGGCGTATTCGCAAGGTAAGTTGGCCATGGCCTGATGGCAACTGCATGGCACATGGTGTTGTTGTGGACACAATCCTGCAGAGTGCCTTTCGTCCTGCTCTTCCATACTGCCGCATTTTTGTCGACAGGAGTGGCCTGTTCGCACTGTAACAGTCCTGCTAGATCGTTCTGTTGCATCTGTGGCTGGTTTAACAAGCTTGGTCAGTATCTCAGTTACTGTGTCACTCCGGCTGTTCTGGCCTGGCATGTCTGTGGCAATGATTAAACCTTTTTGGTCGAGAGTTTGACAGCTTTCACATGCAGTCAACACTGATTGCCAACGGTGAACAATCGCTGAGCCACATCCTAGTTGGGTTTTTTTTCTGGTTTCTGGTCTTGGCGTGCCCATGTGTTGCCAGGTTGTTCGTTCTCCCTTGGGCAAATGTGTTATCTTGGATCTACAGTTGGCACCCCACATACTGTGCTGCAGCATGCCATGCCAGCCATAAGCAGTGCATTGCAGTGTGACGTGCGACAACAAAGGTTGAAGTAGCTGCACCCGTGCTGCTGCCTGTGCCCTGCAGATTCCCGGTGTGCCCATCATGTATCTCTCCCAGCATCGCTACAGCATCGAGAGACTGCCAGAAGCAACCATAGGAGGAGCACCCAGGACGTGAACGTCAATCGATCGAGGCAATCACCTATGGCAAACTGTCTACCTGAAATTTTCACCGCATACCTACCGCTCCGCACAGCGCCATATGGTGCTCATGTGCCTGTCGGAACACAGCAAAAAGCCGCAGTCCTCACTGGCAGTCTGAGCTTACTGCTAGACCATCCATCCCCGGCAATTTGTCGGCTTCCGTAATGACAGCTCGGCCACATGTGGCGCATCCATGGGTCGGCGGGTCAAAGCTACACGCTCCCATATGGGACCAGCAAAGCAACACAACATTGATGAGCATGCCTGGGGTTAAGATTGGCTGGATCCACAAGGGTTTTGGCAGTCGCGGGCTGATGATGACAAGCAAGAAGTGATTTAGCCACTTCACGGCGATCTGCATACTGTTTGTGTGTGGTTTGGCAGGTCGTGGGGCTTGTGTGTCCCTGGGTATCCACGTGCCTGTCATGCGTACACCCCTCCGTTCGCAAAGCTGGCTGCCACACCTGTTACTTTTCCTGGTTGTTCAGGGCACATTGTGTACAAAATTGTGTGTTGTTGGTCAACATACATCCAGCCTTCTGATGTTGTTCTACACTGCAGCAGAGGTGTGAATTGGTTGGAGTGTTTGGGAGCTGCCCATAGTTGACACCAACCGTCCTATGGCTCCATGTTTGCTGTTGCAGCTGATGTGCATACATGCAAGTGTACAGTATGAACATGCATACTGCCATTTGCGTGAAAGTTACTGAGCCATGCACAAGTCAACTTCGCTGGCAAGAGCTGCAGTTTCATGCATGGCATCGCCACCGAAGATCTCTCTGTGCCGCTCATGATGTGTGCTGCCGTATGTCAATTGGCCAGCTGAAGTCGATGTCGTGTCCATGTTGTGTCGTGCTGCAAGGCTCCATACAGTCACTTGTAACATCTGGCCGCAGAGGCAGTCGTGCAATCAGACAGTGCGGGGACTCTGCATGCAGGCAAGCCAGCTTTGTTCACCCGCATGCATACTTCTGCCTTTGCTTCATGCTTGTTGTCACAAAGTATTCTGAAGTTATTACTGCTGTTGTAGGCTGGTGAGTTGATTATGTAGTAGCAGCCTGGGTCTTGTGCTGGTCGTAGCAAAGCAATGTGGTCTTGCTTCTATTGTTCTTCGTACAGCTTTGAGTTGACTTTGTGTGTTGGGTCGATGCTGTGACATGTGACTTTAAGCTTCTTGACCTGCCTCGCCTACCATCGTCTTGAAAGTGCAAGGTTGTGTTTATCATGGAGTGTGGACTGTAATTGTGTTTACAGTCCAACTTAGCAAGGCTATGAGAAAGTGGTTTGCTCAGCCCGGACACTGTGACCTTGGGTGAGTCTGGGCAGTAAATGCAGTTGACACACGTTACGCCCGACAGCGCACGGTCTTCAAGAACTGAAGGAAACCACGGGAATTGCTGATCCGTTGCCAAGGACGGCTGGCAACACTCGATCCAACCACAGCTGTCGGAAGATACAAAATGCGTATTTGCCGGTACAGTTGCTGACGGTGACAAAACTGTTTCGAGCGCAAGTCTGTGCTAAACAGCACGTGGAGGGCGTGGTGCACTTGTCTGCTCGACATAGGACGCAACTTGCAACGGACTATGAATGCAACTGTGACATCGTAATCAGCCACAGCACAGCCCACATGCGATTGCTTTGCAACATTAACGTCCAGATAATACATCATTCCTAGCTTATAGCGTGAGACCAGCAGATGGAATTCTACGACAACATGCTGGCAGGGTCATCTGCTGAAAGGCAAGTCACTGCCCGCATGGCACAGACGATGTTCGTCAGCTGCAGCGTGTCATCTATTTACCTGTGACTGTACATAACGTTGCCGCCCGTACAGGCTGCAAAAGGCCCGCATATCTGTCATACCAGCGCAGCATTCATGGGTGGGACTGCCTGGGCACCTGGTGAACAGCTTGTTCGACATGCAAGCGGAGATGCCGATCGTAATCAGGCTTAGACTGCTTCCCTCTACAGGTACATATGAGTAGCACGTATCCGTGTCATGAACGCGCTCAGCTGGCATTACAGTACATTCCAGCCCCTCACTAGCACTTGCACCATGGCATATAGTCCAACAAGCACCATTCAATCGAAATACTAAATGCACCTCAAAACCCAAATTCGGCGAAATAACTAGCTGTCGCATCAACAATAAGCAAGCAAGCAAGCTGTAACAGTGTCCGTCAGGAAGAGACTGTGTGTTTGAATTACCTGCGGCGTTTCTGCACAGGTCATCCCCGAGCAGGTCTCAGCAGTAAACCCCGTTACGTAGCGTGGTCAGGCGCCGTTTCATCTACCCCAGGCACCCTAGAGTTAGCAGCAGGCTTAGCAAGTGCGTTACAGCTGCCAGCTGGCGCTGAAGTGCTGCTGGAGGTGCTGCCAAACCTGGCAGATGCTGCTGCTGTGGTGGTAGAGCCTATGGGCACTGCTGATTGGGAAGTGGTGGAGCTGAACGCGGAGCTGCTGGAACAGATGCTGTTGGGGCAGGTAAGGCATTGATTGCGTTGAGTCTAGGTTTAGGGTTTTGGGGTTCGAGAGGGGTTCAGGGTTCAGTGTAGGGCATTCGTTGAGTCTAGGTTTAGGCTTCAGGGTTTGACAAGGGTTTTAGGGTTTTGTACAGGGCATTGGTTTGCGTTGAGTTTTAGGTTTAGGGTTCATCCCAAACTGGGTGTGGCAGAGGGTACAGCCAGTGTGTTGTGGCAGGGTTTATGAGCTGCTGCAACAGATGCTGTTGGGCCAGGTAGGGCACTGCTTGCATTTATTTTGTATGTGGAGGAGTTTTGTATGTGGAAGGCGCTGCAACCAGTGTGCTGTGGCAGGGATATCACTCCTTGTTCCCCCAGCCCAGACAGTTTAATATTAGGCTTGTGTGTGTGCTGCTGCTGCTGCTGCTGCTGCTGCTGCTGCAGGCTGGTGTGATGTGTGTTGGTCAGCCATTCCCGCTGTGGGCACGGCAAGCACGCGTGATGCTTAAAGTAACATCTATCATGCACTGGCCAGACCAAACAACAGCAGCAGCAGCAGCAGCAGGGACAGACAGGAGACCGTCCCACCTTGGCAGCAGCAGCAGCAGCAGCAAACCATTAGTGCTCAAAGATGTGGCTCGCATTGCTCAGGGTACTGAGTTGCATATAGCGCCTAAGCCCCGTGTGACACCAGCTGCTGGTGGGGTTTTGCCAAATGGGCAGCTCCCACTAAACCCTAGCCAGCAGCAGCAGGCGGGGATGGCAGCAGTGCAGGATGGCCAGCAGCAGCAGCAGCAGCAGCAGCGAGAGCCTGTGTGGCTTAGGGTGCATGATCTAGGGCTTGAGCAGTTACTAGATACTAGCACTTTACAAGATACTAGCATCAGCAGCAGCAGCAGTAGCAACGGGGTTGCTGATGCAGCTCATGGCAGCAGTGATGACAATGCAGCAGCAGCGGCAGCAGCGGCAGCAGCACAGGCAGTAGTCGTCAGGTCCTGGAACACAACCGCAGTATTTCTCAGTGCAGCTACAGCAGCAGATCTTGCATTGGATCCTGGTGATATTGTCCGAATCCACGGCGCTGCTGCTGCCAGCAGCAATGGCAGCAGCAGTAAAGTTAGCCCCAGCAGCAGCAGCAGCGTGTTGCCGCTGCAGTCAATGGTTGTGCTGCTGCTGATTGACAACACAATACAATGGGGCAGTATAGGGGTATCGCCGCCGCTGCAGCAGTGCCTAGGCATAGCCCTACATCAGTATGTGAAGCTGCAGCCACTACAGCAGCAGCAGCAGCAGTGGCAGCAGCTGCCTGGGTTTGTGCTGCACCCGTTGGTACCAGCGGTAGCTGCTAATGGAGCAGCATCAGCAGCTGCAGGAGGCGGGATGCAGGGTGCTGCCAGCAGCAGCAGCAATGCAGCAGCAGGTCCCCTGCAGCAGCAGCAGCAACGTGCGGCCAGCCAAGAGGCAAATACAGCTTTACGTGTCAGCCCCCAGCCTGGGCTTTCTATAAGTGAGATCGAAGAGATGATAAGCGATGATCAACAGCAAGGTGTTGACCTTCAGCAGCAGCAGCAGCAGCAGCAGCGTGGACAGCCCGCCAGCAACCTGGATCGTGCAGAGAGCTTTACAGGTGTGAGCTGGCCATTGCCAAAGTGTTACTGATGTGCTGTGCGCTTGTGAAACAATCATCCGCCTGTGAAAACATCAGGCGCGGGGCCCATGGCTGTATGGCTATGGCTGACTGGTAACAAGTATTGTTATGTGCTGCATAGCTGTGCACTGCACAAGCCACAGCACAGGCAGTAGCCCCTCAAATATTAACGCCTTGGACCGTTTCACACACGGTTCCCGGCGACAAGGTGTTGAGTGATGGTATACAACCGAAATCGGTCTGGGGCTGGCAAGAAACATCGTCTTATGTGGCTGTTACTCATTCTTGACTGCAGATGAGGAATGCGCACTGCAAAATATTCTGCCAGGTCCTTCAAGCATTGAGATGTTGAGAGATTGAGAGATTGATTGATATTAGACGTGGTTACAGCATGCTATGCTGTGTGCAGGTTTGGAGCTGGTGCAAGACATTGTGTCGTCATGGGTCACAAAACCAGTCCAGCTGACCAAACGAGTCAGTCACACATTTAGCGAGCAGCTGCGGCAGCAGCGTAGCCCCAGATCTGGCAGCAGCACTGGGCAGCAGCAGCAGCAGGCTGGGTTGATCTCAGCGCACCGGCAGCAGCTGCAGCAGCAGCGGGATCCAGCTGTACAGGGAATGCAGAATGGAGTTGCTGGTGTTCTGCAGCAGCCGGAGATCAAGTCTGCTGCTATTGCTGCTTGGCTGAAACTGCAAGCTATGGTGGCAGCAGCAGCAGCAGCAGGGAAGCCGAGTGATACTGCTGCTGCTGGTCCTGCTGCTGCTGCTGCTGGCATCCCTTGCTGTGGGCCCATGCTAGTGCATTTCTTGGTGCAGAAACGTACAGAAACAGCAGACGGCAGCAGTAGCAGTGCAGACCCGGTTGAGCACCTCATGCTGCTGCTGCCACATCAGCCAGGCAGCAGCAGCAGCAGTTGTGCGATCTTACCAGTAAAGCTGCTGAATGACCTGGATGTAAACCAGCAAGAGAACGGCAAAACTGCTGCTGCTGCCGCTAGACCCCAGCAGCAGCAGCA
>NSMO01009071.1:0-14052 GCA_002588565.1 Coelastrella sp. UTEX B 3026 | reverse complement strand
CTTCGGTGTGAGGTTGGTTGCAGCGCTGTGATGTCCCGGTGGTTGTGGTGCAATCACAGCATCAGGAGCTTGCCGCCACCTGCGCTGTGGTCTCTGGCACCGTTACTGAGGCTCTCATGCTGATGTGACACACTGTGGTGCACCACAGGGTTCACAGCTGGCTGCCTGTTGATAGTACAGGTTGAGTTGTATGGCGTTTGCTCATCATTGTGGTTTGAACAGGCAAGTTGCCAAAGCGTACTGCTGAGACTGAGCTCTGCATGTTTGCACCACAGCGTTGTGTGAGGGCTTGTGTACATGTGCAGCCTCTGCGGTGGTAACGTTGGCCATGAGGTTGTAGTCGCTGCAGAGGATAGGGCTTACGCGCTGAGCGAGAGTGCCTCGCACCATGACCGTCGTGGCGCTGGCGTGCGGTAGCACTGGTCTTGTCCGGATCGGCGAAGAGCGCTTTACGCCAACAAATGGTAGGTGAGAAGCGGCCGTGCTGGCAGCCGACGAGTCGCACATGCGAAGGCTGCATTCGAGCGTCGTCCCGTGCTGTACATGTGGCTTCAACTGGGGCGTCTGCAGTTGAGATCTACTATTCGGAACGTCTCCGCATACCGTTCTCGTAGACAAAGCAGGTATTGGGAAGCTGCTAAGTACTGGCGCCGCGTCCGACGGTGTCAGCCGGCCGCAAGTTCCGCATCCTGCTCCATGACTAACAGTGCTAAGGGATAAGCGTTGTGGCTTTGCCTGATCCGTTATTGGCTTGTGGTCACTGGGTAATTGAGGCGCGGGGAATGAATGAGCTCCGCGTAGCGCTCTCGATAGAGGGCTGGCGTAAGTTGAGGGAGGGTAATGTGTGTGTCGGGGCGACTACCGTTGGGCCCGGGGCCGATGGCCGTAGGGCTTGGCCCAACAGTGTCCGCAATGATTATCATCGCCTTTTTACGCTCCATGCATGCTATTTAAGCTCCACATACCTGCAAAGTTCTAGCTCATGCAACATACTGTTAGAATGCCAAGCACCTGCGGGCTGCGGCGATCCCCCGTTGCCGGCCGGGTCCGACCCTGTACCAACAACGCTTCTGACATCTAGTTGCTACCTGTCACGCAACATGTACAAACGGGGTGCCACTGCCGTCATGTTCCCGGGCAGAGCTAGAGCCCAGCTCTGGGTTTTCGTCACACCCGCTGGCGTATGGGCCTCGGACTTTGCGGTGAAGCACGCATTTGTGGCGGCACACAATAATCTGCCAAAATAGGTGTTACCAGTGTGTCTCGCGGGCCAAAATATAGAAATCATGCCTGGCAGCCTTGGCGCATGACCGCATGAATGTCAGACGCAACAGGCTCGGCCCAGACCCCGCAACGGGTGGGTCGGGCAACCACGCGAACGTTCGCGCACGTACTTGCCCCGACCCAACCTCGCATTTCCTGGCGATAAGGTATCGTCGAGGCTGCTCTACCGCCGGGCAGTGCCACATCCAGTGCAGAAAAATGTATTTTATTATACTACATAAGTATAATATTGGATCTAGGAGAATACAAACAAAGACGGCTGAGACAAATCGGGATTAGTTCCGACACACGATTAGTTCCGACACACGACAAGTTACTAACTGTAACTACTGAGTAACCGTGACCAGCTAAGGCCGCTGCTAAGCTTGCTGACAAGGACTAGGGCCCGTACTGGGTCGGAGGTCGGATGCGACACCTAGCCGATAATGGCGACTACGCTCTGCCGGTGAGTATGCTGAAAATACTGGTGCAGTAGCTAAAAGGTTGCCATCGTGACGGCCCGTGACTTGAGCGTCCGACCATCGTGACTGAGCCGCTCAGGGTGGCCGCGGTGCTGGCAGCGTCCCGATCACCAGGCCAGCACCGAGGCGACCCGGAGCGGCGGAATGAATGAATGAGCTCCGCATAGCGCTTTCAAGAGAGCGCTAGCGTAAGTTAAGGGAGGGTAATGTGTGTGTCGGGGGGACTTCACATTCCCTACCATCCGCTCTCGTCCCCGAAGGAGCGAGAGGGCTGGTCCATTGGGGACCAAGATTGTGTGATTATTTCTTCTTCAAAGTTGTTCGGTGTGCTGGGAAAGCTGTGTGCTTGTCGCGTTTACTTCCTGTTGTTAGCGTCTTTATTTGACCGAGTCGGTGTTTGATTTTGGCTCGCCGGCATTTCCATATTTTCTCAAGATGCTCTATAGCTGTTGGGTGTAGTTGTTTCAGTAGCGCTGGGAGTCTGGCGCCTTCCACTCCCAAACCTTCTCGCAGGTGTGTGACCGTGCTGGTAGGTATCGCACCCCCAACACCCAGCATCAAGTTCGGAGCGGCGGAACATCCACGTTACTGCCACGCGTAGTAATCGTATTAACTCTCGGTCATAGGTGCCGTGGTGACTACACAGGCCATGCAGGGGTTTGCACGATTCATTCACCGGCTGTCGGGCGGTTGAAATCATCAGTGGTAATGAGCTGTGGTGCACACTCGGAGGTTGCTGTGTCGCACGTGCACACTCAACGTATCCTCATGGCTAGGGTCACCTGTCACGATACGCGTCACCTTAACTTCGAGACGCGCTGCCACAGTGGTAATGAATGACAATGTCACAGCTCGGAAGTTCGATGACATTATGGCATCCGCGCAAGCTAACGACAAAGAATGTTGGGTCAGAACACGCCTGCATGCCATGGCCCTGCCGGACTAAGAATGCAAACTGCGAGGAAACTGAACTACATACCGTCAACAGTATACGTGTATGTATACGTACTGATACAGTTAACAGCTGGACCGCTAAGTTGGCCCTAACGTGCGATACGCACATCATTGACAAGCTCTTGCTGGATTCTGCCCTTCAATGACCAGCTAAACTACTAGTATTCAAAAATACCGAGGATGAGAACGCCACTGGAATGCCATGCCCACTAACACTGTTTGCTGCACACTCCTGCCCGACTATGCCAAACAAGCCCAATGTCCAGACAATGACCAAGCTGGTTATACCTCCACGCTCACAAAACTGCTCAAAAACTTAGTAAAGGAAAAGCAGAAAGTAACAGTGAGCAAGTCAACACTGCTAGACGCCAACTGCACACAAACCAAAACCAACACCACACAACCACCAAAGCAACAAAGTGTTTGCAAAACCTGTGTTTATGACTAACTGCCACATTGATCTTATCGCGACACTTCAACCTTCACTTGGCGACAAGTCCAAGATCATTTTCTGGGTGTTGCAACAGCCCATTCCGCTCGCAAACCCATCCTCTGGTTGACAAAAGAACCGTGAAAGCGGCTGAGCCCATGCAACACGATACATGCGCTGGCAAGCTGTCGTGCCATGCATGCATGCATGCAACTGCGGCGTGCATGCAATACAGTTTTATATAACACAAAGCCCTGCATACACAGCAACACTCAAAACTGCTGCCTATCAGCGACCAGCAGCTTGGCAGCGTGCCCTATCAACCCAGGCGAGGCCAGCCGCAGCAGCAATGATTGCTGTATCAAGCCATCACAGCTCTGCAAGTCTGACGCGGGTACTTGCAGAAACAAACATCTGGCTATCACTTGGTTGATCCTACACAGCTGATCACTATGTGCTTACCAACTGTCAAAGCCGCAGAAAAAGGTGGAGTTTGCTGAACAACGTATTGGCTGTATAACGCATACACATACACAGAGGAGATATGTTCACTCTAGACTCTGACAGCAACTATGCTAGGATGCAAGGATCAGCTGCAAGGACTAGCTGCAAGCATATGGTTCATGGCATTCACTCGACTCTCATGCATTATGCAGCTAAACCCAACCTCCTCAATCGGCACTGATGTCCGTTGAAATTCTGGCAACTATCAACATTCAAGTAGGTGCCTACAAAAGCCCCGCAGTCGTGCAGCATGACCAATGCAAAACCAAAGTGTGCAAGACCCTTGAGAGTTAACTCTGCTGTTCCTGTTGTTGGCATTCAGGGCCTATCTGCAAGGCCTGCACCGCAGCATACAGCACAGCGGCCTTCACGGCAGCAACAGCAAAAGCTCAGTGCTCACTGACCAACACCCCTACGCTGCACCCGTAGACCTCAGCCTGATTGTCCTCTCCAGCTAGCACCTTGCGCTGGTCAGCTGTGCTGCGCGCGGTTTAGGGTTAAGGTTTCACACACCCGAAACGTCATTACTCGTGATTTACCAACCACAAACGAGAACCACACGTCAGACTTTTAGTATTCATCATCTGCTTCTACCCCGCTGGCGGGCCCCACACTGCTGCCCCGTTTGTGATGTTGTGTTGTTTGTCCCGGGTGATCTCCACCCCGCAACGCTCTGTCATGACGCTGTCGCTCCTCCAGGGCAAGCTTCCAGTGCTGAGCTGCTTTGGAGGCACCTCCGCCGAGAGCCAGCACATCGGGCCTGACAGACAGCACATACAGGAATAGCACGTTCTTAACCAGAACAAAAGGCAATGATGGAACCCGTGCTAGGGAAGGTATCACCTCCAATGACCTGCAGGTTTACATCTGCACCATGACAGTGGTACAAATGGATGTGCAAGCACCCACATGCAGCTGCTTCATTGCGCCTGTAAATCTTCTCATGCAGGCATCCGCAAATACAGTGAAAGCAACACTGTGTGAGCCCTAACGGTAGGGAATGTGAAGTCGACCCGACACGCACATTATCCTCCCTCAACTTACGCTAGCGCTCTCTTGAAAGCGCTATGCGGAGCTCATTTATTCATTCATGTGAGCCCTATGCAAAGTTGCTGTCACTTTGAGCTGACATCAATGCTCATCAGCAAGGCCGGCTGTGCGACAAGTGATGCTCCGAAAGAAGGTCAGAACATGACAGTGTAACGCAGCAGCCACATTCTGGTCTCAATGAACTGCAGTGAGTTCACGGTATGTATTACGCATGGAGCTGCTCCAGCAAGACTTCAGCGAGTTGACTGACTGCTGCTGAACTGCTAAACACACAGCTGCATCAATAGGAATAACACTGCTGCATGAACAGGGAAGCACCTGCTGTCTTCCCAGACCCTCTCTCTGCTTACCTGTATCGGCAGTCTGAGGGCAGGAGCTTTGCATCATCATCAGAAAGAGGAGTCACACGCAGCATCTGCAAACACGACAGAGAGTGAAAGACACATATCAGCTCCCCAAAACTGATGCAAGACAAATCATTGGTTCCTGAGCGGCCCAAGCCCACTAACTACAATTGTGACATTCAGGATTGGTGCAACAAGAAGACAATCAGCTGCAGAGTAGCATGACATGACCTCACACATCACCGACTGCGTAGCTCATAACTGCCCCATCATTACTGTAGGGTTCATACGGCATGTCTGAATGGATGAGCTCCGCGTAGCGCTGCCGATTAAGCGCTAGCATAAGTTGAGGGAGGGTAACGTCTGTGTCGAGGGGACTCCACGTGCCCTACCGTCCGCTCACGTCCCCGAAGGGGCGAAAGGGCTAGCATCTCTGGTGGTGTCATTGCGCAAGCTGCTCCTTCTGACCTGCATACATCCA
This sequence comes from Coelastrella sp. UTEX B 3026, assembly GCA_002588565.1. NCBI lineage: Eukaryota > Viridiplantae > Chlorophyta > Chlorophyceae > Sphaeropleales > Scenedesmaceae > Coelastrella > Coelastrella sp. UTEX B 3026. The sequence goes on along the minus strand of NSMO01009071.1, from coordinate 8,544 downwards.
ACACACCACTGGATAGATCATCAGCCTCACCTGTGTGGCTCTAACATCCCAGAGCTTCTTGACAACGCTGATCCCCCGCCCACTCCGGTGTGCTGCTGCATCAGAACCAGTGAATGCACTACTGCTATCAGCCCGATACACCCCTGCGCTGTCAGCAGCAGCATTCACAGCAGCAGCATCGACAGCAGCACTGCCCGCACATGAGCCATTTGCTGTTGCTTGATGAACTGCCAGGGTATCCGTTGTCAGTCTGGTGCTGCTGCCACCCTCGCTGCTGCTGCTAGGCTCCAATTCACTACTGCTGCTCCGCTGATTGCCGTTTTGTAGTGCAGCTGCGTCAGACTCGCTGACAGTGCTGCCGGTTGTGCTGCTGCTGAAACTGCCAATACTGTGGCATACTACAGAGCCTGCATCATCATCTGCTGGTTTGCTGGCTACCTCAGATGCTGCTGCCGCCGCTGCCGCCGCAGCTGCTGTTGGCATGATGGTAGAGCGCACTCCCTGAGCACACAGCGCGGAGATACAACCCTTATCAGCACTGGATGTGGATACAGTCTGCTGAACACAATACAAGAACTGCCCAAGTGTGTACAGTATACACAACCACAACTGATATCCAGCAATGGTTAGCAGATGCACCAAAATGCCCTGTCTCACCCCCCACCGCCGCGCCACGGGCCCCAGCATAGGCTGCGGATGCGCCCTCGCTTGCCCCGCCCCCCAGGGCCCCACAGTCTCACCGTATCCAAACACAGCTCGGTCAACCAACAGCACCGAGATACAACCATAGACACCCAATAAAATCAACTATGTACGGGATAGACAACCATACCTTTACCCGACGATGGTTAGCATGCACCAGGATCGCATGTCAACGTGTCGCCCCACCCCACCAACCCCCCAAGGCCCCCCCGCAGCAGTCTCACCTTATCCCAGCACAGCTCCGTCAACCAACTGCCTGAGCAGCTGTCCAGCACCTGCTCTGAACCCTTAGGGCCCAACCGCACTAGGTCACCCACCAGCTGATCGTGGCCGTGTTTGTGTCGGGGGTGTCGGGCTTTTGTGATAACTCGCTTAAGCAGGCCTTTCTTGGGGGCATGAGGGTCAATTGACAACTCGCACCTGACGCAGCAGCAGACACGCAGTGCAGGAACTGGGTACAACAAGGGCGGTGAGGAGCACAGCATGCACAGCATAATCTGAGTCACTGTGGACCGGGTATACCAGCAATGTCACAAAACAGCAGATACATAGAGCACTTGTGATGCATTAATGGACAACTCACACCTGGCTCGGCAACAGACAAACAGTGCAGGAACTTGGTAATCCTAGACCATGCCCCAGTGTGCACATTGAGGACTCTGAAATGCCAGGGCGCTGCTGCCTATTGCCAAAGCAGTCCCATACTTACAAGTCAGATACCATACAACAGTAACAAAGAAGGCTCCAGACTGTGAGAAGCACAGCATGGACCGAGTCACTCTGAACCGGGTACATCAGCAATGTCACCAACAGCAGATATACATAGCAAACCTGTGATCCAGCCGCAAGTGGTGGTCCTTGGGTGGCAGAATACGACGTCTGCAGTGCGGGGTTAGCTGCCGGTTTGCTGAAAGCCTATGGCAGCTGCTTTCTGATTGCCGATGACAATCTCGTGGTTGCCCATGACACTATCATCATCACCCATAACACCTTATGATTGCCACTGTCAGTCAATGTCATGTAGAGGATATCTCTGATGTTGCTATGATAGCAGCGGGCCCCACAGCCCGCTCACATATCTGGGTAATACATACTCCACTGGCTGAACCCCTACGCCCACCTGAGATGGTTTTGAGCATCCTCAAAGACAATAGTGTCATGATACTTCACCACTCGGTCACCAAATAAGACACCTGCGGAACACAAGGTGAAGTAACAAGGCGTATATGGTCCAGAAACACTGCACAAGCATACTTTCAAAGTATTGGAAGTCAACATTGTGCTGTGCGGAAGTCAATATTGTGCTGTGCAGAAGTCAACATCGTGCTGTGCGGAAGTCAACAGTGTGCTGTGCGGAAGTCAATATTGTGCTGTGCAGAAGTCAACATCGTGCTGTGCGGAAGTCAACATCGTGCTGTGCGGAAGTCAACAGTGTGCTGTGCGGAAGTCAATATTGTGCTGTGCAGAAGTCAACATCGTGCTGTGCGGAAGTCAACAGTGTGCTGTGCAGATTGCAGATCGCGGCTGTGCATACAGCTACAACAGGGCAGACAGACCCCGCAACAGCAGCCTGAGTTGCACCCCGTGTGCAACAGGCAGGAGACCCCAATGGTGAACCAATGGTGATTAAGTCTTTCACACTAAACACCCCAAGAACAATGCACGAAGTACACCAGGTTTGTCTGGAGGTTACGGCTTCTGCAGTCCATAACAACAGCGCTGCAATAGCACTGCGGTATGTACAGATCTAAGCTCCTGTACATGGCTGCATTCAACAAATCGCTCTAATTACTGCCTCCACTCTGATGAAATACCCCTGTCATACTAGGAAACGAAACTCACGAGTCAATCACATGCAGCCGTTGATGTAGCTAACAGTTCAACACCCAGCATGCAGTCGCAAGCTCTGGTACAGTCATCCCTCAAAATGTTCAGAGCATTCTAGAGGCAGAAACAGACACATGTGTCATGTGGCAGCCCCTTGCATGTAGCTGCCATGCAGCAATTTGCTTGCCGTTTTGTGTTGCTTCAGCTGTACGTTATAGTGTAACATGCCACACTCAATTCACACCTCTGATATGTATTGCTGGCAGTGTCCATGTGACAGTAGCTCCATCAGTGGCAAACCGTAGTCTGCTGGTGCCCTCCTGCGTGCCTTTCACACTGTTACCAGTGAATGTAGCGCTCCAGCAGCTGCTGCCAGTGTACTCAAACTGCAACACAACAACAAAGGATTTGTTGTGATTATTACTTTGTTTTTTATTTTGGATTGGTTGTTCATTATCCTTGTTATTCTTGTCCTTGTTATTTGAAAGTGGAACTTGTCGGAACCAGCACAAATGTAGAATTAATTTTGCTGATCACTGTTCTACAAAAGGGGAACTCGTCGGAACCAGCACCAGACAGTCAACCAAATGCGCAACAAGCACTGAAGCAAGCCTCAGCGCAACACTGCAGGTCCACATGACGCAGTGCTACTGAAGTGTGAGCAGAATTGGGCAGAAAGTGCCACAGCTGTACAGCACAACAACATTCTCCTTAGCTGTGTTTCCCATCCCTCTTTTCATGCCACAAGATGCTTGCAACAATAGCAGAACGTGGATGCGGTTTTGAGCACCACCTAATCACAACAATTTCATATTCAACAGGTAGGTTGTTATCAAGTAGTCCTTGAGCCAGCATTAGCTGCAGGCCGGCCTTCACCGCTCACCCTGCCGTGATGATCCATAACTTGCCAGCAGCTGACTGGCGGGTGATGCCTCACTTGCTCAGCAAACACAGCACACCCACACGGGAACATGCCTTGAAGGGTCTCACCCTGAAGCAAACAGCGACAAGCATAGCTGGTCCAACTGTCATGCCTTCCAGCCTCAGAGATGGGAGTTGGGAAGTTTGCATGTCTGATTCAGCTGAAAGCGATTGAGGTCAGCAGCTGCTAATGCAGCCGGGTCTGCTCAGCTGACACTCAGCCACTTTGCATACTTGTGCATGACGTGTGTAGCAAACCAAACGATGAATACTGTGTGTTTGATGCGTGGCTGCCTGCTGGTAGGTCACAAGAAGGCTGCTGAATCGTGGTAAAGCAGGACGGAACCAACACTGCCGCTGCTGCTGCTGCTGCTCTGTCACCGCTGCTGCTGCACTCAACAACTAGTACATTGGCCTGATCCGCTGCTACTGTTGCTCACCAGTATTGGGTTGAATGGTTTGTCACAGGAGACCTGCTGTCGCATCCCACCCACTGCAAACGCAATCACAAGCTTCAAACGCTCAACAGGGTCACTGCAGAACAGCAGACAACAACCAACATGTAGTGAGCTTGAGTCATTTTGTCAGACAACAGGTTGCATTTGCTGTACTGCTGTTGTGTGCTGCTGCGCACAAGCCAAAATACGGCTGGGTCATGCCCCATGGGGTCATGGACCTGCTTTGCTTCTGCCAACTTCAGCAGATAGTACCAACCATAATCGACACTGAACCGCAATAGCTGACTGTAGCTCTGCAGCTTGCACCGCCGCTGTGTCATGCCAGCATACATTCCCTCTGCTTGAAGCCCAATGCACCGCTGCTGCTGCTGCTATCAACAGCAGCTGACCTGCACAGTGCTGCTGCATGCAGCAGTTCAGTGTAGCTCCAGCTGTCTGTCAGCCGCTGCAGGAATGAGCGTGGCTCACAGAGCTCCACAGGCAGGGGGACCTTGGTCAAATTTACACCATGCCTACAGGGCAGTTGACCGCAAAACGGTGATTGTCGTCTCAGAAGGCGGACGCTCATGTCTTTTCTCTAACAACGGTGTTTCAAGCAAAGGAACCCCTACGGTTGGGTAGAGCTCGCCCGGTCAGGGCGTATACTATGTGCCCCAAGTGGCTTGACCACAACTATATCAGCGTGGGCAGCTTACTGCTGGTTGTACTGCATCAGACTCTGAGCTTTTGATTCTGAGCTTATATCTGCCAAAGCAATAAAGAAGCAACTGCAAGCCTGAAACTGCTCAATCATCTGTCGCCTGAAACCAATGCACCCAGCAGTGCTGCTCCTCCTTGCTCACTTGATGAGGTTACCGCCCAGTCCCCGGAACCAGGCCCAGATAGCCGCTCGCTGCTGTTTGATGTGCTGCTTGTCTGCTGGGCTGTCATACCTGCAGCATGACGGGTGTGACAGACAGTTGCTGCTGTGCTCCTGCTGCTATGCCAAGCAGTTGAGCCAACTCGAGCAGTGCAGATTGCTATAGCTGCCGGCGCAATCATCCGCTGCATTCTCGCGACACAAACAGCCTTCTCGGTAGGCTAGCGCTTGAGCACTATGCCACTGCATTGCTGGCCTGCATCGTCAGCTTGCTCCTTCAAGGCTCACCGATAACCTCCTTGAGACTTCTTTTCCTTCTTCGCCTCCTCTCGAAGTTCCTCTGGCAGCTGGTCCTGTCGTGAAGCAGTTTGCAGGTCGAATTAAAGCTGAAGCCTGCTGAGAGTACTTCACAGACGCTGCAGCAAGTCGAGGCGTACCACGTCCATGCCGCCCATGTCATCCTCGAACGCTGCCGCATAGCTCATCACAACTGTGTTATCGGCCTATTAAATAGATCAATACGTAATGGACGTGGAACTAGCTCTCCTGGTGGCAAGCAGTTGGCCCCTTAGAACACAATGCACCCGGTCCGCCTCACCAAGGTTGATAATGAACACAGTATAGCACACCGCTACCCTCTAAGTGACATGCCGTTCCCGTCACCTGAACGGACACGCACAGTCGTTTCGGAAAGCGTTCCGTGCGTTTGACGAGTTAGCGGGGTCCCAATGCTATTCCAAAGCATGACAAATGCTCCGCAGACAAACGCCCTGCCGCGGCCTGAACCGTCCACAGCAGGAGCAGCACAGTTGCCAAACTACACGTCTGTCTCATACCAAGCTGACGTACACCACTGTGGCGAGCTGCTATGCGCATCGCTCCCCGCTGCGTTGGTGGTGTAAACTGCTGCAGTCACCCTCTTCCCAATGGCAGCCTGCTGCAGAACTCTACTGCCATGGTCTTGTGTGGCTTGAGCCTGCGACAGCTGAGACTGCCAAGCTGGTGCCAACTTGGACTGAAGCGTGTGCCAAGCAGCTGGGTCAACGGTGACCTGCAGACAGCAAGTTACAGCAGCATCGGGGCCACACATAAGCCCCTGCCGCAGCTGCTGATCAACACACAGGGAAAGCATAGTCCTGCGATACACAATACGCCAGCGCTCATTGCAACACGCATGCTAGCAGTGCGAAAAGACTCCACATCAGAGCAGGAGAATGAGGAACGCCAACACACCATTTGTCCAGACAAGGTGCCAAGCAGCGTTGCAGGCTGTAGCGTAGTTGCACATCTAAGCACAGATCCGCTTCCGCAGATGCGAGCTGGTTGAGGTGTCCTAGGTGGGCACAGCACTTTGACTTGGCGCACCCTCACAGTCTCTGCTCTTGCAGAAGGGTCTTGCAGCACTGCTTCACCAGTAAAGCCCAGCTCTGTCTCAGCAGCAGAACACTCTCTCCCGCAGAAGGCACATGTCCACAAGTAGTTGCTGGCATCATCTGCTGCCGTCGCCGTTGCTGCTGCTGCATCTGGGATGTCTTCATCATCAGAGTCACAGTCCATCTGCAGTGATGGACCTTGCTGCACAGCCCTGTTGCACCGCCTGTATGACCCGCACATGACACATTAGCAACCATGGTGCTAACTCAATAGTAATGCGGCAATGATCTGAGTCGGCAATAGGGTAAACAGTCCCAGTTGCACCTTCCCATGACGTCTAACCTATCCAACTGACGCAGCTATGTGTCAGCTTGGACACGTACTGGCATGCCAGAATCAAGCCACAGATTCTCACATGGTGCTTCCACAAGCCGTTGCTGCGGTTGCCACACAAATTTTAACCTTAGACGACCGAGGTGTAGGCTTTGCTTTGTGCTAGACATGGAAGCCCTGGTTGCATTCGACGTCACCTGTGAAGCCGGCAAGCAGTGACACTTGCTGATTGCACCACAGCACACACAGCCACAACACCCCTCTGCTGGAGGCAGCTGCTGTCCAGCTGCTGCAGTTGAGACACTGTTGCCATGTGGTGCAGGGTGGGTGTGGTGAGCAGTGCCGGCAGAACTGACAAGTCTTGAATTACTGCCCCGCCTGCCTCTTGCCAGATCAAGAGGTGCTGCTGCTGTTCCTTGTGCTGCTGCTGCCGGTGCTGCTGGCAGCTGACCCGTGTCAGCAACAACACATGGCCATCATGCAGGTGTTTCAACACCTATGCAAACACACAGATCTCACAGCGTCGGAGGCAAAGACTGGGGATACATCCAGCTCAGAGCATTCTGTTGGTCTACAACTTTATGCACAAGCTACTGTCCCACAAGGCACTACATAGGTGCAGAGGATGATAGTCATCATACATAACTGGGAATGCCAGACATTCGTGTTTGGCTTTTATCTCCTGACTGGGTGGTTGCCAGCAGAGAGTCTAAATCAGGCCAGCTAGCCGGCTGAAGGTCCTATAGTGACTTAAACTGCCATGTGTCTGCCTTGTCCGCACCTTGTTCCTCCTCTTGCTGTCTGCCAGGAAGTGTAGCTGCAGTGACACACTTCTCCCAGCCGACATATCTGCTGCTGTATCAGCTATCGAGCATTCAAGCACTGTGCTAGCACTACTGCTGTTGGTGCTTGCGCCATTGCCGCAGACGGGCCTGATGTTGCTGACTACGCCACATACCACCAGATCCTGCTGTCCAGCAGTAACCCCGCTACAACAATCAAACATGCTGGCCTGGCTAGCTGATACCAGGCTGCTGCTGCTGCCACCGTGCACAGTGTCTGCTGGCTGCTGCTGGCTGCTCCTTTTACTGCCGCCATCTGCCTTCACCATCAGCCACAAGCCTGTGGCACTCTCCAGTACTAGCTGCGGCTCAGCTTGCGGGTGCTGCTGATAGCGCCTCACAGTGGGACAGTACACTGCGAACTGCTCGCCACTCTGCAGCAGCTGTGCGTATTTCACAGCTTCATCAAGCAGTAGCCACTGAAGGCTGGTGGGGCCGCCACTGTGTGCGCTGCTGCTGGTGTCGCAAATTGTCATGCTGCATGTGCTCCAAGTCCTGCAGTAAGTCAGCACCAACAGCACTCAATCCTGCTTTGTAACCAGCACGCCTCGGTATCTGTGCTAAACATGCCTTGTGGCGCGGCAGGCTGTTCATGCACGGGTGTTGGCTTGCATGAGAGTGCAGCAGGATGCACCGGTGCCTGGTATCAGGCCATCAAAGCAGTGTCCTGCGCAGACTTTGTTACACAATACAGGCCCGATAGTATATTGTCCTGGCTATAGCAGCTACCACTGCTGTTGTTTATGTACTGGTAACGTGGGTCATACTGTTGCATGGGATTTCAACTTCAAGTGCGCCTGTGGGTGTCATATCATATACGTGCTATATGCAGTGATAGCATTGTCTGTGTTCTTGAAAGGACATGACCCCTCCTAGTCCACTGAGGGATGCAAAGTAGGCAGCTGGGTAATCCTGTCCCACCTTGAACTAGCGCCGTTGTTAGCTTGATATCCAGTCTGCAGATCTCCCATACTGACTACTTGTGCAGTGAGCCACCCATTCAATGTGCAGCGGTCTTGCTGCCCCAGTGCAGCTAAGCCCCCGGCTAGCACATCCCCCAGTGGGTACACCTGCGTGAAGCTGCCGGGTAGCTGCCCGCTGGCAATGGTTTGCTGCCAGTCAGCTGGTGGCACACACACAGCCAGTGTGGTCGTAGGCATGAGGGGTGGCAGGTCGTTGAGGCCCAACTGCTTCACAAGCGTAGTAGCAGCCCTTATGCCACACCCAA
>NSMO01009061.1:987-13355 GCA_002588565.1 Coelastrella sp. UTEX B 3026 | reverse complement strand
TTGAGTTTATCTGGCATGGTACTTGCGATTGCATGCCAGCGGCACATTTCACTATTGAACTACTGCACATTCAACAAGGCATCTAAGTGCGACTTAGCAGTATGGCCAAGTGAGTAGTACACACCTGTCACACCTACAGAGCTGGTACAACTCACAGCTTTCCCACACGCAGCCTGTCACAGCCCTGCACATACAAAAATTGACTTATGGTTACATCGGATAGCATGCCAAGCATTCTTACAGCCACCGACATAGGTGTAGTGATACACAAAGCAGAGAAACAATTCATGCACAGCTGCCTAGCAAAACACAAGTCGATCCCCGTCGCTGCTCAAAAGAATACGGATGACAACGCCTGGAGCTTAGCCCGAGGCTGTGGAGTCTGCACAAACAAGCCCAGCACTGCTGTAAGTTACCACCGGCATCCCTCTGGAGACACCCAAATGACTGGCCTGGCACCACAAACACATCCCATCAATGGTTTATGTTGACTAGAGGTCGGACAACTGGGACTTCAAGTCTGCCCGTGAGACTTTGCATGTGACCGGGACCGCAGCCTGAGACCTCCACCTTGGCATGTGCTGCTTAAAGTGCGGACCCTCAGCCTGCTGCATTCCTACTAGGCACACCCTGATCCGCTTGATGCAAGGCCCTAAGCCATGGCTTATAGGTGCTTACAACGGCCCAGTTAGGGCTCAAGGCAGTCCCTCCAAACACTCCCGACCAACCAGCCCAGCAATTACCACCAACGCTTCAGCCAGCCGCAGCGTCCCTTGCAGGTCAATTCGGCCTGATAACTCCACACAGAAGCGCAGCATGCCATCAAAGTCCAGGTGCTCGTTGGATAGCAGGACTCTCCTGTGATGGATTAGGATGGCTGCTGCTATGTAGAGGTGTAGGTGTGGGGTGAGGGGGCAGGACCAACACGCCTCCCACAGAGACAGCACCTACAAGACACAGAGCATGAACACTTATAAGGCTCATACATACATCACTCTCTATAAGATTGCCAAATAGCAAGCGCCTGTTGCCAGTGATGATAGCTGCCGCATGCGGGGGTCTAGGTGCAAAGTTGGCGGGCGACACCCACACTCGGGGATCACTTCAGAAATCTCTGAAGCAGGAAATCTTCATGGCAGGAACAGCAAAGGTGCCACTTCAGATATACCTCACCTGCTCAAATGCGAACTCCCTCTTGAAGTGTATCAGCAGCCATCCAAAAGCGAAAAAGTAGTTTAAGCAGTCCCTGGCTTCCAGAAACGCATGTAGCTGGGGCTCTTGCACTTGCAAACAGCCACCGCAATTCAAGGGTGTGTCTAGCTAAGAATAACATGATACACCTCACCTGCTTGAATGCAAACTCCCTCTTGGAGTGTATCAGCAGCCATCTAAAAGCGAAAAGTACTTCAAGCCTCGCCTCCAAGAACAGGTGCAGCTGGGGCCCAACACTTGCAAACAGCCACTTCAGCACCACCTTGTAGACACCAGATTACATATAACGGATTGTCTAACTGAGAATAACATAATACACCTCACCTGCTCAAATGCGAACTCCCTCTTGAAGTGTATCAGCAGCCATCTAAAAGCGGAAAGTACTTCAAGCCTCGCCTCCAGGAACAGGTGCAGCTGGGGCCCAACACTTGCAAACAGCCACTTCAGCACCACCTTGTAGACACCAGATTACATATAACGGATTGTCTAACTGAGAATAACATAATACACCTCACCTGCTCAAATGCGAACTCCCTCTTGAAGTGTATCAGCAGCCATCTAAAAGCGGAAAGTACTTCAAGCCTCGCCTCCAGGAACAGGTGCAGCTGGGGCCCAACACTTGCAAACAGCCACTTCAGCACCACCTTGTAGACACCAGATTACATATAACGGATTGTCTAACTGAGAATAACATAATACACCTCACCTGCTCAAATGCGAACTCCCTCTTGAAGTGTATCAGCAGCCATCTAAAAGCGAAGAAGTAGTTCAAGCAGTCCCTGGCTTCCAGAAACGCATGTAGCTGGGGGTCCAGCACTTGCAAACAGCCACTTCAGCGGTAACTCTAACACCTACTTGTATTCAAAGGTGTGTCTAACTAAGAGTCACATAATGCACCTCACCTGCTCAAATGCGAACTCCCTCTTGAAGTGTATCAGCAACCATCTGAAAGCGAAGAAGTAGTTCAAACAGTCCCTGGCTTCCAGAAACGCATGTAGCTGGGGGTCCAGCACTTGCACCAGGCGCCGCAGAGCTGCCAACTGTAGGTGCATGCCAGACTGATCCTTGGAGAAGTTGGCGGAGAGACGCTCCATCAGCCCAACAAAGCACCAGAATGCATCAACCTGTGGGGAGTGCAGCAAGCTGATGTGTTACTAGGTTGTACTGCTCGTGACACTGTAGCTAGTGGTTGTCTAGCTGACGGGCAAGTTGATTGTTCTTGCATGTGATCAAAGAGCAGTGGCTTGCAGAACTGCCAGGTGCATGCCAGGTGCATGCCAGACTGGTCCCTGGAGAAGTTGGCGGAGAGACGTTCCATCAGCCCAACAAAGCACCAAAATGCATCAACCTGTGGGCAATGCAGCAGCAACTGATTCACCCCTGAACCCACACCCCCAACTACTTCCATGGACTACATTTGCATGACGTGCTTTTTTTTAGGGATGCATCAGCGCCTGCACGATGTGCTCGAGTCTCAAGCCTTGTGAGTGTGCCTCTTCTTGGGTATGCATTCTTACTGGAGAAGCACTGCGATGACAGTAATGATGATAGATGCCCGCCATGAGATGGACATACTCAGTGCAATGATGATACCATCTGCGGCAATCCAGATGAACTGCCGGCTTGTAAGTAATAACGAGCTCAAAGTGAAACCAACCAAGGTGCCCTCTTCCCCCCCCCCCACCCCCACCCCACACCCCACCCACCCGCCCCCTACCTCATTTCCCTCCATGACCACCAGCAGGGGGCTCGCCAGGTCACTCATCCCTTGACAGTACCCAATCTGTGCATTGAAGCAGCTGTAAGTCCGCAACATGTCGCGCAGTGATGTCAAGTGTGCTGCAGCATCTCTCCCACGATAGAAGGGCTGTTGCCTGCCAAACGACACGACAGCACCAGCAGAGGCACACATTGTAGCAGCAGCACAGGTCCTTACAAAAGCCAATAAGGCAGCAGCTATTGTTTGTGTCACCACAACACCCGCACTCCTTCATGATAAGCTTTTATAGTATGCTAAATAAGCACAATCTAAATGCATTATCCAGTGCTGATTGAGTCCTCCTTCCTACAACTATGAAAGTTGGCTACGACACTGCTGTCGCAGATGACATGGCACTGCTGATAGTAAAGAATGCTGCTGCAGCCCTCATGACAGAAGTGCTGATGTCAGCTGGATGCAGGTCATGCTCACTCACTGCTGAACCCTGCACAAACCATTTGTCAGGCAGGTGAATGCTGAAAATCACGATCTCCTGAGACAACATGCATCAGCAATACATACGCATGTTGTATGTTTACTGTGCCAATTCTCCCGGAGAGGTGGGGAGGGGGGGTGTGATGTATCGCTACGCCATGCTGATAGTGATGGCGATGGCACAAAATGCATATATATTGTTTGTTGTTTAAGTGTGTATATACTTAGCACATCATACGTCATGATATGTATCAAGTGAGCACATCATGATATGCATCTGGTACAGGTACACTTACACATGTTGTGCAGGCAGATAATTTGATGAAGATCGCCAGCACTTGACATACCTGTTAGTTCGTCTGACACAAGATGCTTACATGTTCGTATCTGATCAATCTGATGACACCCTGAACAAGCACAACCATATACATCTATACATGTTATACAAACAGAGCTTCTAATGTAACATCTGATGATTATCTCTAACACACTTGACATACCTGTCAGTTCGTCTGACATCCTTGTCAATCCGTGTGCGCGTCTCCCTCCACCTAGCATATCGCTTCCCCTGATCCCGCCCAATGCCCTTCCATTGCGCTGCCAGCTCAAGGTACTGCTGCTGCCGTTGCTGTTGCTGCTGCTGCCGGTCTGAGGTGGTGCTGCCTGGGGGATAGACGCCTAGCAGGAACTTCCAAGACTCACATCTAGCAGCAGGGTCTATCCCTGCACAACAGGGTAGGAGAGCCACAAGTTGCCGAGGCCTGTGATATCTATGAGCTATAGCTAGCTAGCTTCCAATATTCGGAAGGCACTTCACTGGCTTTGCCTCTGTGGAGATTTGCCGATGGGAATGTGTAACATGATGATGATGATGATATATATCCACCATAGCAGTTGTGCGATCGGCCCTGCAAGACTTCTTGCAACGTGATGCTGTTGAACTTTGGGTGCCTAATGCATACCTCCTTGAAACACTCGTTCTCTGAACCCAGCTTCATTCACCATCACTCCTTGTTCATTCAGAAACAGCTGCAGCTCTTCAAGCGTCAGGGGCGGTGGCGCTGCTCTTGACCTCACTGCTGCTAGTTGATCAGAGGGACCTGTACTGCTCTCTAGCAGCTCAAACATGCCCAGATCTGTGTTTACTTCATCATTAGCAGCAGTAGATGTACTGGTGTGGCTGCTATCTGATATGACAGCAGCAGCACGAGCGGCGGCAGCAGCTGCTGCTACTGAATCGTGACCTTGCGTAGGATCCTGCTGCTCCTGCTGCTGCTCTGGTACTGCTGGAACTGAGGTACTGCCCACTGCTGCTGCCACTGCTGCTGCAACAGCTGATTCAGGACTGTTGGTTGCTGAGTTATGAACCGTGCTGCTGTTACAACCGTTAGAGTTAGTAGCCAGCAATGCTACACCCTGCTGCTGCTGCTGCTGCTGCTGCTGCAAGCTTTCGATCTCTGCTCGCCACTCATCTGGGATCTGTACCTCCTGCTCAAAGTAACGGAACGTTTCTGCATGCCAACTTTCAACTGCTGCTGCTACCAACGAGCTGGCCCCTTCGACGGCCAGCTGCCCTACCCTGCTAAGAGTGTTTGTAACACTGTTTTTTACATGATTTGTGACACTGTTTGTAACATGGTTAGTAACGTTATTCAGCTGGTTGGTGAGTGCAGACCCCAACGTGCTCCAAGAAGGGTTCTGAACCATACGGTGGTGCAGCAGCTCAAGTGGAGAGCTGCTCCGACTACTGCTGGGGCTGCTGCTGTCCTGACCTGCTGCTGCTACTGCTGCTGCTGCTTCAGGCTCTACATCCTGCCAACCTGCTGGCTCTGCAGCTGCTGCTGCATGCCCAGCAGCAGCAGCAGTGAACCTGCCACGATCATGCTGCTGCTGGTGGCGGCGGTGGTGGTGGTGCTGCTGCTGCTGTCCGTGGTGGTGCTGCTGCTGCTGCTGCTGCTGCTGTGCAGCACCGAACCTGTCAGGTGCGGTGACACAGCTAACCCCGGGTGGAGGCGCCCCAAGCATGATATCCACCACATCTAATGCCAGCAAACATCGCTGCAATGGATCAGCCGTATCATTTACTAGATACGTATTCGAGTCATTCGCTGCTTTAACTACACTAGCATGCTGCTTCAACACTGTCAGGAACTCCCTAACGCCGCCCTGTTGAAACACCAACGGCGGCAGCGTCAGGCCACTGTTCAGCACTACAGTTATATGCTGCTGACCAATCGGCGGTGTATGCTTGACAAACGCCTTGATATCTGAGAGAGGAATCGGGTGAATAGCATACATACTGCGCCCCACGTCGCCACTGCTGCTGCTGTGCTGCAGGCCCGGCTGCACATCCCCTGCTGTCCCCGGCACAGCACTGAACCCTGATAGCTGCAGTTGAACCCTAAGACACCCTGAGCCCTGCTGCCTCTGCCTATGCTGCGGTGCAGCCAAGGGTATAGGTACATTAACCGCTAGCCCCTGCCCTTGGCCTTGGGCTTGCCTAAGCGGATGCCCTAAGCAATCATTGCTGCTGTTGCAGCTGGTGCCCGTGCTGCTGCTGTCATCAAAATCGTCCAGTGCTGCGACTGCAAAGTCGTCACACAGCCAGACCTGGTCATCTAAGCCCTGCTGCTGCTTTGATAGACTGTTTACTGCCAGGTCAGCAATAGGGGCCGCCAGGTCAGCAGCAGGGGCTGCCAGGTCAGCAGAAGGGGCTGCCAGGTCAGCACCAGGTTTGCTTGCACAAGCTGCTGCAACGGCGATAGCAGGCAAGCGCTCGGCACTGGCTGCTGCGCTTTTGCTGCTGCTGCCGATGAACTTATCGTCAGCTGCTGTAGCTGGAGCTGCTGTGTCGACTCCTGCTGTGCTGGCAGTTGCTGCTGCTGTGCTACTGTATGGCAACCAGGCTAGGAAAAGTACTGCATGCTGCTTGACAAGGCTCAATCGTCCCAGGATGCGCCGCAGTTTGCTGGGCCACACCGCAACACCCTCACGGACATAGATAACCTACAAAGCAGGAAAATTGGGGGGCGGGGGGAGTATAACCACAATGACGTGATTGTTGCAGTCCCAGCCACCTGTGTCTGGCGTAATTATAGGCGTATGCTGGCCTGTCCCTACATGCAGACATACTCTGCTAAGTGAGGGTACTGTGCGGATTATGCTGATGCTATATGACCTGTGCACGGGTTGGCCTGACACCCGGCACTACAAACTGCAAGCACAAAACGCAATGCTGTAGTCTGCTGTCCATATCCAATGATTTCCAATTGCTACCCAGCATCACGCAGCAAACGCTTTACATCCGCACGGATTGGCCTGACACCCGGCACTACAAACTGCAAGCACAAAACGCAATGCTGTAGTCTGCTGTCCATATCCAATGATTTCCAATTGCTACCCAGCATCACGCAGCAAACGCTTTACATCCGCACGGATTGGCCTGACACCCGGCACTACAAACTGCAAGCACAAAACGCAATGCTGTAGTCTGCTGTCCATATCCAATGATTTCCAATTGCTACCCAGCATCACGCAGCAAATGCTTCACATCAGCAACCACTACGACGGCGAATCATACGGTGTATATGCCACACACACATCATGGACAAGCCACCTCAATGCAATCCTGCTAGACACCCGCCACAATGCTAACCCGATCGCCCCTAGTCAAGTGGGGTGACCCCCGGTGAGAAGCGTACCTCGGTGGTCTCAGGATCACCGACTTCGCTGAAAGTGTCGCTACTGCCAGACTCACTACTGCTAGCCCATGCCTCGTCAGCAAAGCAGTCATCGTTGTCGCTGCTGAACGGCTCGACGGTACTGCTCGTATTGCTCCTGCTGCTGTTGTTACTGACGATGCTACTGCTGTTGACTGTGTCCTGCAGGGCTGTGCTGGACGCAGCTGCTGTAGCGGGCGTTCCGGCTGTTGATGCGGGGACAGCTGGCACCGACTTCAACAAAAGCCTGTATACAAGAGCAAATAGAACTTTGAGCTAAAACACTGGATTCGTTTACTAGACACGGCGGCACACACTGTTGCAAAGGATCCTGCAGCAGGCCTTGAAGGTTGCAACAAGCGGTGCAATGCAGTCATACGAGAAGCCCAGAGGCGCAACATTGCTAGTGTGGCAGACACAGAACATGCTGGGAGCAAAGGCAGGCAATGGTGCAACGAACACACCTGCTGCTTCAGACCACTAGACGATATCTGGCGTTTCACAAACTCTGGCAGCTAGTGCTTACCCTTCAACGCTGCTATAGTCCACGCAGAGGTAGTCAGATGCGTTTGCTGGCCCGCAATCTTGATGCTGGCGTGGCAAGCTGGCATGGTGTCCCATCACCATTGAAGCATTGTCGGCATGTGCACCGCTAGGCCTCATGTTTGTGCTGGAGACTAATACTACAAACCAGTCATTGTAACGGTTCACACGGACGCGTTACAGCAAGGCTTATGCGACAGAGTGTAGATTTCGTATGCACAGGGCCGTCGTGACTCTGGCGAGGCAGAGCATGATCGTTGAAACAAGAACAGCCTATGATACCGTATAAGTGCTTTAGAAGCACCCGCCGTTTTGATGCAGCTGGCTAGCACGGCACACGCGGTCCGGAGGAACGGTGCATACTCTGCAGCGGCACAGCGCGCTGCGTGAGTGGGCAAAAGGGGTCACATGATCAGAGGCAAAACGCTAAGGACGAGGCACCCCAGCCGGCAGACCTGAGACCTACGCGTCTTGTGCCAAATACCAACTGTACCAGCAGTGCCTCTTGAGCTCGCTTACCGCGCTTTGTTGGTCTCCTCGCACTTCAAACATCTTTCTGCAACTACTCAGGGCCGTAAGCCTGCATACACGGGGCTACAACAACAAACAGCAGGACTACAGCAGTTGC
Organism: Coelastrella sp. UTEX B 3026; assembly: GCA_002588565.1. Taxonomy (NCBI): domain Eukaryota; kingdom Viridiplantae; phylum Chlorophyta; class Chlorophyceae; order Sphaeropleales; family Scenedesmaceae; genus Coelastrella; species Coelastrella sp. UTEX B 3026. Next base: position 5,059 of record NSMO01009061.1, on the reverse strand, counting down.
TGTCACCATGCCAATAGACCAACTGACGATCTCAGGACCTACCTTAGCTGCTTTGCTGCAATCCCTCTACTCGCAGCATACACCATGTGACGGCTTACTGTTAGGTGCGTGTGCTGCCGGTCATGCCATGCAGCTTGCAACATGCATGTCCGTTCCACTTTTCAGAACCCCTCAAGATGTGAACCTTCCTGTAGTCTGTGGTTTGGACTGAATGATAAAACTCGCGCATCTCAGCAAGACTATAGTCGCTTGCAGGCACCGTTAGCACCAGAAGATCTACACAAGCACACGATACCTCAGGTAGCTTATGTTGCAAGCACAGCCAGGGTCAAACTGGGCCAGTGTACTCTGAAAAGCCCCATGCTAACTAGTCACTGCAGCGGCAGCTGTTTGCAAGCACCTACTGATCTTCCAGGCCTTCCCAAGAGTGCAGATCCCTGATGTTACTGCATGATCCATATACAATAGCCCAAGCAGGGTCCCACCTAGCATCTACCATAACACCTGTGTAACTGAGCTGCCCAAAGACCAGGCTTTTGAGCTCAACCACCAGCTTGGCACGTTCGTTGTCCCTGCAGATGCTCTTGTGATTGAGGAAACGCTGGCCCACATTTCATCAATCTGTACTTGTATAGGCACACACTCTTTCTACACCAACACAGGACAGATACGAGGTACGGCTCTAGTACGGCTTGAGTCCTAACGCAACAACAAAGACCAAAGCGGCCCGTATGGTTGAGAGGGCTTACTGTATCAAGCAGAGAGTCCCTGACTGCTTCACAACATACATCCATGTGGCACGTAAATGCAAACGGGTCCTGGTCAATGCCATGAGTGACTGGGTATGCACGTCGCTGCATGTGGTACCTGGCCGGCAAGCGGTTTCGTGCGCCTCAGCACCTCTCTGTGCTTGCATCAACGTGCCAGCTGTTTAGCCACACTGTCATTTCGCTTCTGGGGGTGATGTTACTGCGTGATCTGATTGCAGAAGACACACTGCAGCAGCTGCTGCTGTCAGCAACAAGCAGCCAACACCACCAGCAGCAGCAGCAGCGGCAGCAGTTGCTGGGATGGTTCAGCTACCGTCCCGCCACACCGGCTGTGCCTTCCATGCGGGAGGTAGCTGTATCACGTAACTTGCAATCATGGGTCAGCAGCAGCAGCAGCAGCAGTGATCTTGGAGCCAGAATCTCTAACACAAGTCTTGCAGCAGCTGGCAGCAGCAGCAGCAGCAGTAATCCGCCGGTGCTGTTTGCCTTGATCAACAGTCAGCAGGATCATAGCAATGCTACGATCTCATTGCAGTACACATTCTACAACATTGGACATCCTAGCAGCAGCAGCAGCAGCGGCGGCAGCAGTTCTAGAGCCACAGCCGGTGGCAGCAGGAACAGCAGCAGTAAGTCCAAGGTTCCAGATTGGCACCCATACTTACAGCCGGTAGATCTGATGATACACAACCTGGGTGCTTCGCACACAGCAGCAGGTGGCGCTGCGGTTGACGGCAGCAGCAGCAGCACGCATACATGGGGATCCTCGGGCTTGCCTGCCCTAGCTGCTGCTCTAGATCGCAGCGGTAGCAGCAGCGTGCTGAGTCTGCAGCAGCTGCAGCACCTGGGGGCAGCTGCTGCTGGTGCTGATGCTGGTGTCAGCGCTGTACAGAGCATGTATGACAGCCTGCTGGATGAGTTGCAGGTCGCTGCGGCAAAGGTCAGTAAGTTACGCCGCTGTTGACATGTACAAGCCACCCACACCCATAGCTGTATAGGCCCATTCAAGAGGCGGAACCACCACATCCAAAGCATATACATGCCGTAGTCTGTGAATGCAGCCTGCCTTGCACAACTGTAGCGTTGGTTGGGGGCAAATATTCTGGGTTATGGCCTGCTAGTGTAGATGATGTAGCATGAGTATGTTGCTTACTGTGTTGCCCATTAACTTTCATCATAATCACACCAATCGCCGGCGTGTACTGCGCCCTGGGAGAGATAGGCCATGCGAAGGCCTGTATATGCAACGCCATATAGTTTTGCGCACTCCATAGAGGTTGTCTTGGTTTGCACAACTTTTGAGCTTTTCACCGTGCTACATCCGAAGCTCGAGGTTCTTGTATGTGATTTTATCTGTGAAAGTGACTTGTTGTTGTTACAAGTGGAATACGATAGACTGGTCAGATTGGTAAAGTAACATTATTCAAGTTTGGACTGTGGAGAGCTCGGATGCTGATTCTTGAGTGCTGTGTCACACGACGGTCGCCAGACTGCCGCAGCATGCGGCATAGCACACCCTACCGGCGACTCATAACCATCTCTTGTCATGCTCATGTTGCATGATGCGATTGCTATTGCTGCATATGCAACAGGTGGCTGCCCAGCAATCGCGTCTAGGTGATCTTCAAGCAGAAAATGCAGCACTCCGGCAGCAGGTTCTGGAGGCAGCAGCTGCAGCAGCCGAGCCAAAGAAGGGGTTGCACATACCCAGCAAAGAGGGACGGCAGGTGCAAGAATGATAGAGTTTTGGTTGATGATTGGTCAGTATCTGAAAGGTGGCAGCAGCAGCAGCAGCAGCAGCAGCAGCAAATCTCTTGGCAAGTACAGGAACATGAGGGGCACATGCAACTGAACAATAGCCTAGTGAACAATGCTCAGCAGCTGAAGTGGGTCCTGTGACACTGTTTAAAAATGGCTACAGCAGTAGCACCTGAATCGATTGAGACTCTCCTGGCAGGCGGTATTGTACAACAGCTGCGCTTCTGCAGCACGAAACAGCTATGCAGCAATGGCGCAGATGCTGGCCCAAATGATGGCATCAGCCAGGACTCCTCGGAGGCGCAATTTGTAGTGGAGTAATTGTATCTATGATAGGTTTCTGATATCTATACCCATTGGGCCAGGGGGTGTTGTGCACCCTGGGGCCAGCAACCGCTCCCGGGAAGGTTGGATGGGGTCGAAAAGGGTTCAAGTCTGGGGGCCACAAGAGGCAGGGGCAGAAGCATATGTTTCTGGTGATGGCACCTTGCATTTAGCATACAGCAACCTGCTTGGCAGTTCATGTTGCTTGAGCTAAACTTCACAAGAGGCAGCACTCAGGCTCACACACTGAAGACTGTCGTCGATGTCACACGACCAACTCCACAGAGCCAAATATGTTCAGGATGGACAATGTGCTTTAAGCATTGACCAGGCCACGGCTGATTGCTACAATGGCGTCGCTGTCACGTGACGGTCATTCTTGACCATAGTGCTTGGGCAGCCACTGCTGCATGTTACAGTAACATGCGCAACATGTTGCCTACACGTTGACCCTCCCAAGAAACACTCAGGGGCTTTCACTTAGAAAGGATCGATGGGTGGTGAAGAATCAATCAGCTGTTTCCCGCAGCCACATGACGCAGCCAAGTAAGTAAGGTTACAGCAAGCCTACCAGCCCAGCTATGATGCTGTGTGTGGAGCTGCCGGTTTAACACTAAAGCCTTTCCAAACCCTGTGCAAGTTGAACCCTGAAGGTTTGCATCATGACTGCCAGCAAGAAACAACACGGCCGTCATAAGTGGTACCAACAGCTGTTGGCTTCGCCTCAGGACAGCATAACATCTGCACTGCCATCATCGACAGCGGCTGCCCCAGGTGGCTGAGCAAGAGCAGCTGGTCTTGCTGGTGGTGTTGCTGTTCCTGCAATCTTGAGAGACTTGAGCAGCCCCAACAGTTCGTCTGTTTCGGCTTGACTGCGAGTAGACCTGTATGCATGCAGCGTGTACATGTTATGAATGCACAAAAGCTGGGCCAGCTGCTCTTGACAGATGCATGGCACGACAGCTTGCCAGCGCATCTCTCCTGTTGCATTGGCTCAGTCACTGAAGCTTGGAAGGGGTGGCAGTTGGTGACTGTGTAGGATGACATTCAGGATGCAGCGGCCTTGGTTTGACAGGCTCAAGCCCAACTGCATGCCTGTATAGCGGCCTACTGCTGGTTGCTGCTCTGTGTGAGGGTGATCCCTTGGCACCTGCATGTAGCATGCCCAGCTGCCTATGCACGCACCTATTCTTCTTCAACAGCTCTATAGCTTTCGACAG
>NSMO01009037.1:0-15084 GCA_002588565.1 Coelastrella sp. UTEX B 3026 | reverse complement strand
CTGCTGCTGGCGCTGCCACCACCATTGTGACTAACAGCCATTCCATTCGGTTGCTGCTGCTGCTTGTTTTGATGCTGTTGCCAATCTATTGCTGCTGGATGCTGCCGTTGCTGCTCCCACAGATGCTGCAGTGTCAATCAGCCAAGCAAGATCAAGGAAAGTCACCATCAGTTTGCTGCCCTATTGCTTGGTCACTCCATTGCTGCTGCTGCTGCCACCGCTGCTGCCATTGAGCTGAGCAGCTGTTTCGCCTCTGCTCCAAGGATCAGGTATCTGATCTCCCTTGCTGCTGCTGCTGCCACTGCTGTCGCTGCTGCTGCTGCTGCTGGCGCTGCCACCGCCATTGTGACTAACAGCCATTCCATCCGGCTGCTGCTGCTGCTTGTTTTGATGCTGCTGCCATTCCACTGCTGCTATTTGCCGCCGCTGCTGCTCCAACTGCTGTTGTAGTGTCTGCTGCTGCTGCCTGAGTTCTGACAGTGCTGTCGTGGTGTTGCTGCTGAGTTGAGATTGGCTGGACTTCAACTGCTGTAGTGCTTCAGCAGATACCTGTAGTAAGCAGAAAACGATGCAGGAACGGGTTTAAAAAGCATGCTTTGAAAGCAGAAACACTGATACCATGTGCTGACAGTGCTGTTGCTGTGGTGCGGCTGAGTTGAGCCTGGCTGGACTTCTGAAGTCAACCGCTGTAGTGCTTCAGCAGAAACCTGCAGTAACAAGTACAGTATGAAAAATGTCAGTTGCAACAGCAAAACTCCAGTGCCAAGACCATGTGATTCTGGTACACCGCACCACAATCCACGATACGTGTCGATGTCATGGTGCTGCTGGTGAGTCAAAGTCAGTTGAGTGAAAGTCGACTGGACTTCAATGCTGTACTGCCTCAGCTGATTTGTGAAGTGGGCAGAGAATTGAAGGCATCTCGACAGAGTCACGGATGCCAGATTCTGATTGAAACAACAGATCCCATATGCTGACAGCCCTGCTGTGGTGGTGCTGCTAAGTCTAGACTGGCTGGACTCCAACTGCCTTGCTGCAATGCTTCGGCGGGCTTGGGACCGGCTATGCTCCAACTGCTGCTGCTCAGCTAGATCACAGAGTGCTGCTGCTGCTGCTGTTGCTGTCCCAATGACCACCAACACTCATTGTTACAGATACAAATACTGGATGTGCATAGAACGTGAAGAAGACTATAACATCAGGAAGGCGCACAAACCTTGAATTGCTTGGCTGCTAAGCCCTGCAGTGCCGCAATGAGCTCCTGGCTGCCATCCAGCTGCTTTTGTAACTGCTGCTGCTGCTGCTCAGCTATGCTTGACAGTGCTGCTGCTGCTGCTGCTGCTTTGCTGGCCCTGTAATGCTGCTGCTGCTGTCCCATCGACCTACCACTGACACTCGTATGACAAAGATACAAAATATGGGAGGTACATAAAACATCAACAAGACTATAACATCAGGAAGCCGTACAAACCTTGACCTGCCTTGCTGCTAAGCCCTAAAGTGCCGCAATCAGCTCCTGACTGCCATCCAGCTGCTTTTGTAACTGCTGCTGCTGCTGCTCAGCTGGCTCTGGGAGTGCTGCTGCTGCTGTGCCAACAACCATCAACGCTCACATGGCACAGATACAAAGACATGGAGGTACATATATTGTGAAGAAGCCTATGACATCAGGAAGCCGTACAAACCTTAATCTGCTTTGGTGCTAAGCCCTGCAGTGCCGCAATCAGCTCCTGGCTGCCATCCAGCTGCTTCTGCAACTGCTGCTGCTGCTCAGCGAGCTTTGACAGTTCTGCTGCTGCTGCTGCTGTGCCAACAACCACCAACACTCATTATTACAGATACAGAAAATGGATGTACGTAAGAGATGCAGCAGACTACACATCATAACAGGAAGCCCTACACACCTTGAATTGTTTTGCTGCTAAGCCCTGCAGTGCCGCAATCAGCTCCTGGCTGCCATCCAACTGCTTTTGTAACTGCTGCTGCTGCTCAGCGAGCCTTGACAGTGCTGCTGCTGCTTGTGTGGCACTCCCTTGAGCCTGACGTATGGGCACTCTTAAGTCACTCGTAGCAAGACGAACCTACACAAAAATTGCAGTGATGTTTATTACCATGACCTGTTAGCTGATTGAAGTGTTTCAGGTTTTGCCAACTGAACAAGCATACATGCAGCCTCACTTCCAGCAGCTTACTTGCGTGGTAATGCTTTGATCAGCATTACTGCAAAGCATATGCTGCACTGAAATTGAATACAATTGGCTAAGAGTTGATGAGTGTACATTGGCTGCGAACACTGTCACTTAGCCGCCAATGTTGCTGCTGCTGCTTAGCTGTTGCTGCTGCTTACCCTAGCTTGTAGCTTGTCGAGCTGTCTCGCCATTGTTGTGAGTTGTGCAGCTTGCTGCTGTGAAGTGATCTCTACTGCTACGAGCCGCGCTGCTGCATCTGCTGAAGGAACGCCAGTAGGTGACCTGCATCGACACACGTCGGGATTTTAGACAACAGAAATCATGTGGTAAGCTGCACTGCCCATCATGTAGTGCGTCCCTTACTCCAACGCTAGAACTCGGTGGAAAGCAACTGGCAGCTTTCCTGCAGAGTACAATCCGCTGTTTGCTGCTCTCGCAAGACTGCTGCCCGCCTCACCTTGGTCTCTGAAGGTAGCGCAGCGCCGCTCCACACATTAGCGCCACCAACAATGCAACACTCTGTAGCTGCGATCCTGCAAGCGTTTGCCCTGCTGTATGTTGCTGCACAGCAATGCTGATAGGCTGCTGCAGCAGGGCTTGCTGTGTCTGCTGCTGTTCCTGCAGCGCGCCCAGCTGGTCCTGAGATACGTTTCGTATCGGTTCAGCTGCGAATGCAGCTTCGGTGCGTTCTTGACGGGCCGATAGTTGCTGTAATGCTGCATTAACTAGTACAGCTGCTTGGTAGATTGCTGCAACTGATAGGGCTGCAAGCTCTGCTGCTTGAATGAACTGCACAGGGTTGCTCGTAGAGCGTCGCACTATGTGCCGGTCATGTGAGCTGCTGTACGCTATGAAGTGGTCTATTCGGGCGCCGGTGTGTTGCGAGCGGTGGTTACGCGGTCTCTGGGGGCATGTAACGCTTGGGCTGCAATGCAGTAGCAGGCAGCTAGCCCGTTGCGGGCCCCAGCATGCGCAGAAGGGCTGTCTAAGTAACAGCCGAGACATTGCTGATACTTATGGCCAGGAAGCAAATGAGATAAACTGCGATGTGATTGCGTGATTGGCCACAATCCGGAACTGGTTGGTTGCCCCTACATGCTACATGGTTTTGCAGCACACATGTGACTTGACCCACGTTCTAGTCGTCCAGCACGTTTGCTGGGCGGCACTGGCCCTGCAAGTTGGCCAGGTGACAGATAACCTGTCTACCCGTTTGAATGCAGCCGTCAGGAACCAGCTTACAGCTGGCCCAACGGCTGACATACTTACTACAGGTACTGCGTTCTATAGCTGTCCTTGGCTTCGGTTGTTTGCACAGGTCTCGACAGCTTCCAAAGTCCAGCGCGCTGCGATCGTGGTTGCTTCAACTTTCGAGGCGCTAGATGACGTACAAACAGCTTTTTTTGATGCCTCCCTTTCTGTAAGCATTCAGCGATGCTGTAGGTGGGAGATCGATAGCCATCTACAGGGTTAACCTGGCAACTACGCATTTGCGGTCACTACGCTCTGTCTCTCTGCTGTAAACAGTCTGTTGTGGCCTGCTCAATACTTTTATACCGGCCACAGCCTTTGTGACAGTTGCCCTGCGCCGTTGTGCGCGTTCCTTGTCGCAGCTGATTTGCGCCAGCCCTTTACGACTGCTGCAGGGCTTTTGGCAGCGGGATCAGTGCGTAGATGTAGGATATACATAGGGGTGGTCTAGCCAGGAACTATGCCGCAGGAACACACTGTCCGCACCCCGTCGACATCAGTGGTCACCTGCAGCCCAACAGCAGGAAGGTCAATTGACAGCAACGCAGATACGCAATCTGCGTTTACTGCAGACATCACAGAATCCTCTTCTAATTGTAGTGGCGGCGAGGACGCGCAGAGACGGGCTCGAATGCAGCTTAAAGGGTCACAATCAGCAGATGGCGGGCTGTCTGGACCAACAGTTGTGTTACCAGCTGCAAACGAACACGCCAACGATATTGGAAACGATGAAAACACCGCAGGCAGCTCAGCAGTCGTTAGCGCTCAGAGGTCGCCAGCAGCAGCTGGCAGCTTCGTGGCATGCGGGATTTCTAGAGAGGCAGCAACTGCCTGCACATTGGTTCCTGCAGTACTGGGGAGACAGCAGCAGGCACCTATGGTGTCAGTCCAGCAGCAACAGTCAGCAGCTAATACGCACGCAGCTACAGCAAGCAGTAACGAACCAAAAGCCCAGCAGCCAGTGCAGCAGCACACGCAAGCAGGACCTGCAGGCAGTGTGCAACAGCAGCAGTTGAGCAACACCACTGCTACCACCACACAGCAGCAGGCAGCTATGCTGCAGCTGCAGCAGTGCAGCCATGCAGGCACGGCCCAGACAGCAGTGACAGTTAGCGTTGCACAGGAGCCGGCCGGGCCTGCACCTACTGCTGGTTCCACCAAACCAGCAGCGGCTATCATCAACACAGCTGCATCTACATCCAGCCCTCTGTCAATCAACGACACCAGCACTCTTCCACAGCAGCGACTGCAGCATCAGGTGACCTCTGCTACTGTTCCTGCAGCTAGTAGCGCTGCAGCAAAGGCTCCTGGGTGTCCTGCTGGCCTCAGATCCCCAGGCATTGGCATCAGCGCTGCTGGTGGTGGCATCAGCGCTGCTGGTGGTGGCATCAGCGCTGCTGGTGGTAGCAGCAGCACCAGGCTGGGCAGCTTAGGCCGCCCAGGGCGGCTTGGCGGCTTAGCTAGCCCGGGCAGCAGCAGCGGAGGTGCATTCGGCACCATCGGCAGCAGCAAGGGTTTAGGGGGTTATGGCAGCAGTGGCGGACCCATGGGCAGCAGCAGCAGCAGTGGTACCAAGCGGCTAGGAGGCTTGGCGCCATCCCCAGGGTGGGGTGCAGCAGCTGCGGGGCCGACCCTGAGCAGAGTTGGGTCACGAGGGATACCCCAACAGCCAGTGCAGGGCTTGAGCATGCTGGATAAGCTTCTACCGGCAACAGCAAACGGAGGTGCTGCTGGTATGCAGCATGTGCAAATGCAGCAGCTACAGCAGCAGCAGCAGCAGGGACAGATCGGGTTGCCTGCAGCACCTGCAGTCGGCATGTCAGCTGGTAGTGCCTTTGGTCCATTCAGCCGGCAGCAGCAGCAGCAGCAGCAGCCGACACTGGCAGAGCTTCGGCAGCTAACAGCGCAGGCCAGAACAGCATCACCAGGGGTACCACAGCAGCAGCAGCAGCAGCAGCAGTTGCCAGGGTCTCTAGGACGCATCAGCAGATCGCCGTCACCGCAGCTGCCACCTCTGCCTTCTGCTGCTGGAGCTGAAACGCCGATAGCATCAGGACCAGCAGCAGTATCCAACAGGAGCCCCAGCCCTGTAGCAGCAGCTGCTGCTGCCGCTGTCAATGCAGCGTTCAGTACTATCCGCTGCTGGTCGCCAGCGCTGCGACCAGCACACAACAGCTTACGCAGCCGAAGCAGCAGCCCTGCTGTTGCTGAGCCAGTAGCTCCTGAAGACAGCAGCAGTCAACTGACAGCTGGCAGCCGGAAGCGCTCTGCTTCGCCGCTAACTGCTGGCGCTGTGGTAGGCCAGAAGCGAGTGCGGTTTAGTGAGCATCTGCAGGTGTTTTATCTGCCGCCACCGGCGCCCAAAGTCAGCAAACGCAGTAGCAAGGCAGCAGCAAAGCATGGAGGTTGTGGAGATCAGCGGCATGATGCAGAAGCTGCTGCAGGTGATGCTGATCGTTCAGCAGCAGCAGTAGATCACGAGCAGCAGCTGCTGCCTGCAGGATCAGGAACCTTGGACTCTAGATCGGATCCCAGCAGCCTACAGCAGCAGAAGCAAGGGCACTTGGTTGCTGCCGGCTATGCTCCAGAACTCAGTTGGCGCAAAGCACGTAAGTACAAACGGATGGCGCAAGAAGCGGCGGCAACAGGGGGCGAATTACATGATGATTACGTTGCTGCTGCTGCTACTGCCATTGCTATGACTGCTGCTGGGCGCGATATCATCCGGCAGCAGCAAGGCACTGCAGCTACCCTAAACCCCCTAGCACAACAAGCAGCAGCGGCAGCAGGAGCAGCAGCACCGCAAGTCCAGTCAGCAGACGTCGACAGCAATGCCAAACAGGAAGCCGTCGCGAAGCAGTCTAAGAAAAAGCGGAAGGGCCGGCTGCCCAGGCGAGTGAATCCCATGGTGGCAGCGGCGGCAGCAGCAGTCGGTGAAGCAGACAGCGAAGCTCTGATAGATATCTACAAGGACAGCGGAGTTTGGAGCCCCTGGCATCAGCATGTGCAGCCACCTACACCGTTGGAGAAGGGCTCTTCGCAAGCTGCTGCCATTGAGGCAATGCTCTTGGAGGTATGAGGGCTTTGCTTCTGGGCTGCATTTCAGGGTTCTGTCACACTTACTGGCATCTGATTCGTGGCTACTGGGTTGCAGTGCCTGGTTGAGCGCAATGCGGGTCTCTAGGGAACGGTCGGTTCATAGCATCAGCATCAAGTGCAGCTGTCAAGGAGCAGAACAGACTGCTGCCAGGTCATGCATGCTGCTGGAGACTAGCACGGAAGGCATTGTGAAGCAGTCTAAGAAAGGGCAGAAGGGCCTGCCTTTTTTGTAGCGCAGTGTGTGTATAGTGTCAGCGTGCATGGGTCCCGGCTGTGCGGTTTGTAGCATCAGGGCATGTCCCCAGGCCCTTATACCACTGAAGGAAGGCTCAGCAACCCCTGTCTTTAGCCTTACCGGCATGCAGTCCATGTTGGCGTTTGTTGCTGTTTACTGCTACAATTGCGCTGTTGGACATTTGTGTTGTAGCGTCCACAGACCTCTGTACCTTCAGGCACTGCCCTTGCTCAATGGGCTGGCTTGTGCGCATTGCACGTTTCTGCAGGAGGGTCTTGATGAACAAACTGCAGCTGCTGTCATGACCTGGCTGTTCAAGGAGAAGAAAGCACCAGAAGTAGACATTGTCAGGGCGAGGTTGCAGCGATTCAAAGGTACAAGACGTTATTGCTTAATGTCAGCCGGCTTATATTGGCTGTTGGCTGCATCAGCTTAAAACAGTGTTGTCTGTTTGTGTGGTGGCAGAAGCTTTTGGTGTTCAATTGCACGGGCAGTGCTACGGATGTCCAGGTCTGGTTATGCAGCTGCTTGCTTTACACAACCCCAGCGGCCACCTTGCAGTCATGCCTGTATTGACGGCATCGAAATACTTTCATTGCTTGTTGATTGCTGTTCAAACATGGTGTACAATGCAGGGGATTTATGTGTACACTGCCGGGACTCACAAATTTGTTGCTGCTGTACATTGTGCAGCTGTGATAACGCCATACAGACGGCCGTCTATGCTGCTGTGGCTCCGTAAGTGCCCACGGCTGCTCAACAACGCTGAAGCAACATTGTCAGCTGCAGTTGCACAGCTGCTGGCACTGTTTTCACCGGGACTGATGTTGCCGGCACAAGCAGCGGAGTTGTTGGACAGATGCCCACAGCTTGCAGCAAGAACAGCAGCAGTCACAAAGGTGTGTGCACTTTCTGTTTGGCTTCGTTCTATATGTATGCTGCCTGCCTCTTCTGTTTACTGTCCTCGATTGTGCTGTACAGCAGCAGTTTTCAAGATGTGTTTTGTGTTCTGCTTTGTGCTTGTATGCTACCTGCCTCTCGTGTTTGTTGCCAGAAATGTTCTGTACTGCTGGGGTGTGTCCGCTGTCGAAATTACGGAACCGATGCTGCTTCGGTGACACTGCTGAGCCTAGTAATTCAGCCTCAGCAGCTATGGCGATGCAAGGCATTGACAGCAGCTATTCAATCCTTCACCTGCAAGCTATTGGTGGTCTGCTGTTCAGCTGAGCAGCCGCACCCCGTGCAGTTGCCGTTGCTCATGTTGTACATGTGCTCTTGTTGCGGTGTTGCAGACCTAGGTGGACCTGCTTCGTGAGCTGCTTGGAAATGTGCCAAGCCAAAATCCATCCTGGCTTTGTTGCACATGTACGAATTTCGTGAACTATGTGTGCATGTCGCACCGCCGTTTCTCTGTCCTGCAGACCAAGGTTGACTTGCTCTGTGAGCTGTTGGGAGGCATCCATGTGGGTTCCCTGCTGTTGCGGTTGCCATTCTGTTTGGGAACAATTGGCTTTGTTGCACATGTGCGACTGTGCTGAACGGTATCTGTTCATGCCACACCATTTCTCTGTCCTGCAGACCAAGGTTGACTTGTTTTGTGAGCTGTTAGGAGGCATCCATACAGCTTCGGCATTGTTGCGGTTGCCATGCTGTCTGGGAACATGCTGGCTGTGTTGCACATGTGCGACTCTGATGAAGTGTGTGTGTGCATGTCGCACCGCCGTTTCTCTGTCCTGCAGACCAAGGTTGACTTGTTCTGTGAGCTGTTAGGCGGCATCCATGTAGCTCCCCTGCTGTTGCGGTTGCCATTCTGTCTGGGAACAATTGGCTTTGTTGCACATGTACGACTGTGCTGAACGGCATCTGTTCATGCCACACCATTTCTTTGTCCTGCAGACCAAGGTTGACTGTGTGAGCTATTGGGAGGCATCCATGTAGCCGCAGGAACGTTGCGGTTGCCATGCTGTCTGGGAACATGTAGGCTATGATCTGTAGATAGCATGTCCAACTCAGCAGTTCCCAAGATCGATATAACTGCTGCTGCTGCTGTTCCTTGTGCTGGTGCTACCGCAAGTGCTATCTTGGCTGCCCCCACGCTGCTTCCTCTGCTGCTGCTGGTGGTGCGGCGACGTGATTTACTGAACTGGCCATTTACACGTTGGCTGTGTTACACATGTGCGACTAGTCTAGCTATGTCTAGTCTATGTGTGATTATGTAGTACCACTGTTTCTCTGTCCTGCAGACCAAGGTTGACTTGTTCTGTGAGCTGTTAGGAGGCATTTATGTAGCTCCCCTGCTGTTGCGGTTCCCTATGATGCTCACCATGAGTAGCTGCTGCTGCTGCTGTGTGAATTGCGCTGGTGTCACCGCTGAACTCTTGGCTACCCCATGCTGCTGCTGGTGGAAGTGGAGGTGGTAGTGGTGACTTGGTTGAGTGGCCATCCACATGTTAGCTGTGTAGCACATGTGCAACTTTGATGGAACTGTATGTGCATGTCGCACCGCGGTCCCGCTGTCCTGCAGACCAAGGTTGACTTATTCTGTGAATTGTTAGGAAGGCATCCATGTAGCTCCCCTGCTATTGCGGGTCCCTGTGATGCTCACAATCAGTAGCTGCTGCTGCTGCTGTATAGGTTGCGCTGGTGCTGCCGCTAATATCTTGGCTGCCCCCATGCTGCTGCTGGTGGTGGTGGTTGTGGTTTCTTCTATTTGACTGCAAGTGACCATTCTCATGCTGGCTGTATCACACATGCACGATCTTGGTGAACTGTATGTGTTCATAAACTGTTTGTGTGCGTGCGGTTTCTCTGTCCTACAGACCAAGGTTGACTTGTTCTGTGAGCTGTTAGGAGGCATCCATGTCGCTCCCCTGCTGTTGCGGTTCCCTGTGATGCTCACGATGAGCAGGGACAGAATCCTAGAGGTAAGATGCATAGGGTTTACACCCTGTGTACACACAGCAATGTGTGTATGACTTGTCTGCGATTCTGTTGATAGTTGCTGCTGCTTCATGCTGTCTACGTTCTCTGGTGCGGTTTCCACATCCAGCTGTGTATCCCTCGTGAGCTGCATGGGGTGTACACCCTGTACAACAACTTATGCACAACTGCTCTTTGATTTGGTCTTGGTCGCTGCTGCTGTTTCGTGCTGACTGGATTCTTGGCTGCGGTTTCACGCTCACGTATGCAATGCTTCTTGTACTATGTTGCGCCAGGTCGGTCTGTGACTTACTGCTCTGCAAGACATGGTGTCTGAAGCAGCATGCATTGAATGCGTCTTAGGGTATAAGCAGTTTGTTTGTGTCACTTACTCTGGCCACTCATTGCCACATTCAAGTATTAACAGGTGTGGGATCGCTTTCTAAATTCTGGCCGCAGGTGATCAATCTGTCCCACCAGCTGCTTACTGATGACAATGATCTTAGCAGGACTCTGGTAGCCAAAGTGCGGGAAAGCATGGCTGCAGCAGCAGCGCCAGTGGCAGCAGCAGCAGGAGCGCCAGAGGCCGCAGCAGCACCAGAGGCAGCAGCAGCTGGGCAGGCAGACAATATGCCCTGCACAGCAGGTGCTGAGACTTGTGCTGCTAGTGTTGGTGAGCAGCAGCAGCAGCAAGCAGCAGTAGATGCTCTACATCAGGCCCAGCATCAGCGGCATCAACAACAACTGCAACAGGCAAACGCACGCGCGACTGTTGTGGAATTGCGGCAGGAGCAGGAACGACAAGCGGCAGGCAGCCTACCATTACAACTCTCGCAAACCGAGGCTCAGCATCAGCAGCAGAAGCTGCCAGGGCAGCAGCAACTGTCAGCTCAGCAACAGCAAGCAGCTACAAGTACATTAGATCAGGCTCAGCAGCAGCAGCAGCAGCCAGGGCAGCAGCAGCCGCCAGGGCAGCAGCAGGTGCCAGATCAGCGACAGCAAGTAGCTACAAGTACATTAAATCAGCAGCAGCAGCAGCAGCAGCCACGGCAAGCTCCACTGGATCTTGTACGGCACCTACTGATGACCTACCCAGCCTTCTTCATTCACAAGCCAGACAGGGTCCTGGCGCATTATAAGCGATATCAAGCACTGGCTGCCGCCTGGCAGAACGTCAGCTCGGTGACTGGTCTTCTGGGACCGATGATGCTGACAGATTGGCAGTTTGATTTGTTTGAGGCTAGGTTCCAGTACCTAGAAGAGAAGGGACTGCTGGTGAGTACTTTTCTGTTGCTTCACCTCGGTCCTCTTTCCTGCTGTTGTCTTGACATCTTGAAGTCAGGTGGTGTTTCGTTGTCCAGTACTGCTCAGCGGGTGCAAGTTGTGTGCTCAGGAGTGAGCTCAACACCCCCGAGGAGGTTCCTCCCGCCAGTATGTTGCTTTAGTACGAGCTGTTTCAACCGATGATATTGACTGGGTGGCAGTTTGATTTGTTTGAGGCTAGGTGGTTTCAGTACCTGGCAGAGAAGCGACTGCTGGTGAGTGCAGCTGATTGATGTGTTTTTGTCCTGGATAATTGGACATCACCAGGCTGCTTGGCAAGATGACAACGTGTGTTGTATAGCATGTCAGGTTGGTAGAAACGGTTCAGAACGGAAGTCTTCACGTATGTGCTTGATGGGTAGCAAGCTGGCTTGTTACAAGCAGGGTTCACAACTATAGCCAAGGGGAAGGGACTGCTGGTGAGTGAAGTTTGGGAATATGGCCCATGCAATATATTATGCCAAGCAAACTGTTGTGTTCTACATGCAAGAGCCCGCAAGGGTGAGTGACCGCTATGTCAGTAGTTGTCAGGTCAAAACAGAATGTGTTGCAACCCACAGCCTTCGGTAGGCTGAAGGGTTGATACAAGAGGACTGGATAGGCGGAAGGACATAGGGCACGACGCTTTGTTGATAAAGTAATGCATAGCACTCATAACTGCATGTTGGTGGCAGTGAGACACGCTGTTTGTGTGCTGTTGCTTTCTTGTTTGTTTGATTTGTGTTTGTGTTTGTTCCTGTCATGCTTCATGGATCCCAAGCACGAGTCGGCGTCACTCAGCCTGACACCCGTCAACAGCTGACACTATGTGGGATATCAGGCTACTGTAGACCATGCCAGGCCCCAGCAACTGAAAAACTATGTGATCTTACTTTGCCAACAAGCATTTCTGTTGTACACTGGTTGTCCCACATTTTTACTGCAAGTGCTTGTAATGATTATGATGATCGTGTTGCGGCAGTCAGTGAAGTTTTCTGTATCTCGTTGTTCTACAGGCATGCGTCAGGGATCCCAAGTCCAAATCGCCTCAAGTGAGCCTCACTCATCTCAGCAGCCAGCAGTTTGAAGAGAAGTTTCCTGGCTTCGCAGCCTGGCGCCAGCAGTATAAGGGCGTACCAACTTCCCATACGCTTACTGAGCTAGCCGGTAATAAGAGCAAGAAGCGAGTAAGAAACTCCAGCGGACTCGAGGGCAGCAAAAAGCAAAAAGCAGGTTCAGCAGGGAGCGAACAGGGGACCTTGGGCGGTACGAAAAGGAAAAGTGCGGGTGGTAGGAAGCGAAGGGCTGCTCAGGATGATGACGATTGTTTGAGTGATATGGACGAGTGGCAGAGCGGCGGTTCTAGCAGTGACGGGGAATGCGGTGAATCCGATGCTGCAGATTGCGATTGGGGCGAGCGGCTCACACATGACATGGATTCGGCAGATGGTATAACGTCTGAGAGGCAACTTTCTGGGGGTTTAGTTGACGGGGTTCACGATCTTACGCAGCAAGGGCAGGGTTTAGGTAGTGCAGTTGCTGATAGAGTTGAAGTTGTAGGCACTACAGCAGGAGTAGCAGCAGCAGCAGTAGGTAGTCAGGCAGTTGATAGCAGTTGTACAGTTGAACCGCTTAGAGCAGGATACGCAGCGCAGCAGCAACAGCAGCAGGGTAGTATAGGTCTAGCCGTTGGTCATCAGCAGCCAGGTTTAGGACAGCAGCGAGTGGCAGGTAGAAAGCGTAGGCAGCCTCCGAGGGGCAAAAGTAGGCAGAGAGAGCAGTTAGAGCTAGAACAGGAGCAGGAGTTGTTGTTGCAGCAGTTGGAGCTGGAAGACCAGCTGTTGTATGAGCAGCTGGAAGAGCACGTGGGACAGCAAGATGATTTAGCAGCAGATTCTGCACCTGCACACGAGCAGCAACAACAGCAGCAGCAGAGGGCGAAGGGCGAGTATACTGCGCCTGCCACCGAGCAGCAGCAGCAGGATGGTTCAGCAGCAGATGTTACACCTGCTGACAAGCAGCGACAACAGCAGCAGCAGGTTGGGAGTCCTGCTGACGATGCAGCAGCTGAAGCAGAGACTCTAAGCAGTACAGCATGAGAAGTTGACCAGCATCAGCAGTGGCTCAGCAGTCTACAGGCTGAGATGGCAGCAGCAAAGGACTTGCTGCAGCACACAGCAGCTGATGCTACTGTTTAGCTGTCAATTCAGGCTGTTTACCAGCACACGTTTTGGCAGTGGAGTCTTTTGCCATTCCATCTGCAGCAGATGCTTAGCAGTTCACAGGCTGAAATGGCAGCTGCAAAGAACCTGTTGCGACATACAGCAGCTGATGCTACTGTTTAGCTGTCATCAGAGGCTGTTCACCAGCACACGTTCTGGCAGTGGAGTTTTTGCCAGTGCATCTGTGGCATAAGGCTGAGCAGTTCACAGGCTGAGATACCAGCAGCGCATCAGCTGCTGCAGTGTACAGTTGCTGACGCTACTGTGTAGCTGGGCTCTCATAAAGACAAGTCAGCTACCAGCCGTGGCAGGGAAATCAAGCGCAGGACTAGCTGCAGTCGTTAGCAACAGCTCTCACTGTATAGTCATTGCCACGATGGTGCAGCAGCACATGGACAGCTTGAAGGCTGCTTGTCATACAAGCTGGTGTTTTTGCCTGCTTGCATGCTGTCAACTAGCTACAGAATTGTTGAGAGAACGTACTGTAGTGTTTTTGCAAATTTGTACAGTTCCGTATGGTTGTATAAGGTTGCGCCACCACAGAGGCTTGCACTCCAAGCCCAGCGCTAGCTTGCTACAGCAGTGTCTGAGTTGGTCAATCGGACCGTACATTGTCTGGACTAGCACTTGTGCAGTCTCGGCTCGACGAATTACGTATCAGTCGTAGTTCTGTCGATTCGGTCATCCCCCTCTTACTCGGAACGCCCAAACTGCGCCCGTTGCCTGGTCGATGAAGCCAGGGCCTGTGCGCATATGTTTCATGCTGCAAAGCAAGCGTGCCAAGGCGCCTCACGACGCATTCCAACATGTGTTATACCAGCTTTTGTATTTGCTGGCTCACGCTGCGTTCAGGGACCATTCGCCCAGGTAACTTGTTGGGGGTAACCTGCGAGCCAGGTACCAGAAGTGACATTCGAAGTGACAGCGTGGCCATTCTACGAGGCTTAAAGCCATGCACATGCATAGCACACTGTATATGTTTCCTCAGAGTGGCCTTGCGCTTCACCATACGCGTGTACGTACCGGCTGACCCCGCTTTCGGACCAACCGACACCGTGAAGTCTCAAGATCTGGCTGATCAAGGCCGGCAGTGCAACAAAAGCCGATACCAAGCATATGAGAAGTATGATCATGAGCAGCGGACGCAGCCTACTGGCCGGAAAGAGCCAAGTTGGGCCAGCAGCGAGGCCACGTCTGGTTCGGTCTGTCGTCAGCGTACGGTGAGTGAAACGAGTGGACTGGCACCCAATAGCTGCAAATAACGCAATACATTGTGATGCGCTCGGTGCGCGACGTGCAGAGCTGTAGCTCTGCATGTTAGCAGGTTTGAAGTGTTTTGGACCTACTGTTTTGGGTCAGCAGCAAACCGCGCATTTCGCAGACCTTACTCCGTATCGTTGCAATAACTGCCTACATATATTCCAAGCGCGTGTTAGCTTTTCATCAAATGCCGCAGATTGTTCACCGCACCTGCACTGCATTGACATGTCTATACAGCAAAAACTGTACCAACCGACTACAGATCCATTCCTGATCCATTCCTGCACCGGCAACTAACACGTGTTGTGTTCTGCCACCTCGCCCCACAGCGCCTCAGCAGAGCCTCAAATCCGCACCCCTGCGAAACGTCCTACAATCCCTGAGCCTCCAATGACCCCTGAGCTGGCAAACCTTGCCGCCACGGCTCCAAACAACTTCTCCATCAAGTTTCTGAATGGTGGCAAGTACGCAAAGCAGAAGTTACCCACTGGGGACCTGTACTGGATTGCTGACCCTGCTGCGACGAGTGTGTGGCTGGCAGATGAGTGGGGTAACGGAGTCAGGCCTGGATGGCCACAGTCACTTCGTAAGTTGCGGTTTGGTGTGA
>NSMO01009033.1:0-10499 GCA_002588565.1 Coelastrella sp. UTEX B 3026 | reverse complement strand
CTACCCTGGCATCAGCTCTGCATATGAGGACATGGTGAAGGTACTAGCCGGCATCTACTGTCATATGCTCTGTTGGCTGTCAAGATTATGTGAAGCCATAGTGCAGATAGTGTAAGGCCAGCTGTTGTAGAGGCCAGCAGGCACAGATTATGAACAATCTTTAAGATTGTTTCAGCAGGTGCCATACCCTATTGTTGCAAACAGTAAAGTGGCCTCCCACCTTTCAGAGGGTCTGCCATACCACACTCTCTCATCAGCAGCACCACACTCAGTACATCGCTGGCTGTGCGCGTCATACTGATGATGTATGAGTGCAGTGAGTCAGAAGGCAAGTCAGCCAGCATCCTGCACACACAGAACATACAAACAGCATCAGATGGTGGCAGCAGCGTGACAGGTTAGGCTTGTGCGTGATACTGATGTACGAAATTAGTGCGTCAGAAGGCAGCTCGGCCAGCATCCTGTACACACAGAATGCTCAAACAGCGTCAGATGGTGGCAGCAGCGTGAAAGGTTAGGCGTGTGTGTGATACCAATGTACAAAGGTAGTGAGCCAGCAGGCAAGTCAGCCAGCATCCTGTACACAGAAATTGCTCAGACAGCGTCAGTTGGTGGCGGCAACATGACCTGTGTGTGTCAGCCTGATAATGTGTTGAGTGTAAGAAACGAGCAGGCAGGCACTCTGGCTTCTGCTCTGAAGCTCCACTAAATATACGAGCAATGCTTTCAATGGTACATGAATGGGGGACATGATAACATGGCAGCAACCACTGGCATCAAAGTGCTACACAAGGCGCTCAAACAGATAAGCCCACCCGAATGTTGCTACCGCCACTGCTTCATCAGAGACCAACAGACAGGAACCAAGCCGATAGCAGCACAGCAAAGCAAACGTCACAAACAGCACAGCCGCCCACCTGAATGTTGCCACCACCTCTGCTTCATCGGGGCTGAGGTCGATGCCTGGTGGGAACAGTGGCCGCTTGCCACCCAGCTCACTCAGCAGCCACTGGGTCTTCTGCTCTTCTGGCCAGGAGAGGTAACTGCCTAGCTCTAAGTGCCTGGTGATAGCATCAATGACCTGTTAAAGAAGACAGCAACAACCAATTGAGTTACAGATTTTGGCACAAAAGCGGTAACAGCAAGCACCAGGAAGCACTGCAAAGCGATGCAGTGTACGCTTTCCGGCCAGAATGGATAGCTATGAAGTCATGAGCACCTAATAATGGCACCAGCATGCTGTGGGAGAGACTTGCCGCAAAAGCAAAGGAGGTGAGAGGTGGTCATGGTCTGCTGTACCCCTGGGATCTCAACCAGGTACCTTTGATGATTGATTCACAGCGTTCCAGCACCAGGTGCACCCAACGACCTCACTACTCACTTCTGATCTATGGCTACGCCAGAGCTGCTATCAAGCTGTCCATTTCGGATGACTGCAGCCGTCATCTGCACATGCTACATCTTAGCTGGCCAGTGAGTGCCATGGTTCATGACGCTCAAGCAAGCTCAGACCAGCGCTGGTCGACCACACAGTCGATCATACTTGAACAGCCCAACAACCCAGGCTTGCACAGCCCAACAACCCAGGCGTCCTGGCGCCGCTGTGAACCACAAAGCACGCACTGCAACCGCTTGCTTCCTGGGTTCACCACCCCACCTCTGCATGCCTTGTGCTTTCTTGTCTGATGTCCAGCTTCATCAGGCTGAGCCCGAACGTCTGCACCTGCCTTAGAACATCCAGCAATTTGAGGTTGGCTGTGCTCTCGTCGCCGGTTGAAAGCAGGGACTTATACATCAAGTGGAGGGGCTCAAACAGCTCCTGCAATTAATGCCACAACAGCGATAACGGTTCAGACACTTCGTACATTCAAAGAGTAACACCTGTTGAAGCTTGCATTTGCTGGCTCCCTGGCTACCAGAAAGCCGTCTACAACCAGGCTGTTTCCCAACCGATAACCTCTGATAAACCATTGTACACATGACTGTGACAGCTCTAGTTTCAGCACAAGCACTACGTCCAAGAGCCACTCACATTGACATCCAGGTAGCTGTCTGTCTCTTCAAGGGCCTGCTTGACTGACAGCTGGGGATTGATGAGACACTGATGAAGCACTTCCCTGGTCTGCCACAACCTGCACACACACGCCAGCAATATTAATAAACATTAAGCCACCCACCAGCCATAGCTCTATGGCCGTCAGCCCGCGTCCCATTTCAGTGGCGGAAACAACAGCACCTAAAGCAGTGGTCCTATCACACACAAAAGCAATGTGTGACTGAGTTCACAGGCAGTATGTGAGACGCTGTAGTGTCCACCCTCGTAAGAGAGATGGCGACGGCCACATTTACAGTAGGAAACCCAGCTCAAGTACAGTGGAAAAAACAGCTCAACCAGGAGTATACCCGATATGCAATCGAGTGTGCCACCATACCTGTCGCGCATGTGGCTCAATATCACTCTGAAAGGCTCATTAGCTGCAATGGGTGTCCAGAAGTCTGCATAGTTGCGCCTCTTGCGCTCGTTTGTGCCCATCTTGGGTTCTGCAGCTGCTGTTGCTGCTGCTGCTGCTGTGCCACTGTAACAACTACTATGAGTACACGCACCATGCAATTGACTGTACCAGCGTACCTGTCCCGCATGTGGCTCAGAATCACTCTGAAAGGCTCATTAGCTGCAATGGGTGTCCAGAAATCTGCATAGTTGCGCTTCTTGCGCTCGTCTGCTATTCTCCCTGGGTCTGCTGCTGCTGCCCTTGCTGCTAAGCGCCTTGCTAGGGCTTTGAGCTCTGGGCTGCATCTCCAAATGCTCAGGTCAAACATGAGAGTCTCTACTGCTTTGAAGTATGCATTCACTGCCTCTAGCCTGCAAGGCATCACACAGCAGATGCAACACACTAATGCTTTGTCATACGCAGCTGCCGCATGCTGTTGTCAGCAGCACACACCGGCTACACCAGGGATGCAACAACTCGGAAGGCTGCACTCCAAGTCCACAGCACAATATACTCTATCAAACGACCAAGTTTCAATTACAATCACCTGACCAACATACCTTGCCAATATGACTACATCACGTGTTGTGGTGGCCAGCACATTGGGGTTCCCATCCCTGTCACCGCCCATCCAACTGCCAAACTCAAACAGTCTGTGTGTGAGAGGCATACGTGGCTGTCCGATGTTTGCCAGTGCCGTGTCTACACGCCTGCAGAAAAACAGCAGAACACACAGCACATTGCAGATCATGTACCAGGGGAGCCCTGTGACATCCTGTACAGCACGGGTCAAACACTGGTGTTCCTGGCTACACTGTTGGCTGTAGTACAGCCAAATTTAGACAGTGTGTGTGAGGGGCATCCGTGGCTCTCCAATGTTTGCCAGGCTGTGTCTACACGCCTACAAGCAAAAAAACACAGCAGTGACATTGCAAATCATGGGCCAGGGCGCACTGGTAACCTGGCACATTGACAGTTCGTGAAGCATGGGTCAAATGCTGATATCGCTCGGCTACACACAGCCGAATTCAGCCTGTGTAAGAGGGGCATGCACAGCTGTCCGATGTGTGTTAGAGCTGTGTCTACACACCTACGGTGCAGAATCTTAGACAGGTCGCCAGAATATTTGTCAGAGAGTGTTTGCAGCACCAGGCATTGCTGCATATGCTGAGAGGCATGCGGCTACCAGTCTAACAAGGCCCTGACAGTCCGTGCGGTACCAGCAGGCTTTCCAAGTACAATGGTTAGCAATTAGCACACAAGAGCCCAGCATTGCTGCAAGTACTTGGAAGACAGCAGCTCTAGAAACCGTCAATGAGAAAAGCATTGCACCTGAGGCAAGCCAACTCTTAGGGTGTGTGACATTCAGCAAATGAACGGCACACATAGCTGATACAGAAAATGCCTGGCAGCCCTATTCACCTATGGCTCTCAGCATGACATACAAAGACTGTTTGCACCGCCAGGCCTTGCTGCACGCATGCGTCAAGCTGAACTTGCCTGTAAAAGATGGGCACCATATCCATGATGGTCTCTTGCATGTAGCTCAGCCCATGGCGCATCTCATCCTGTGGAGTTGGCTTCTGCCTGCGAATCTCATCTGTGCGCCAGGCAGCTTGAACTTGAGCTCGGATCGCCTCCAAGAGCTCAATCTTCTCATAGGGGCTCATTCGCTTGTTATGGAGCTCATCTAGGTAGCCACGGACCTGCAGGGTGCATGCAAATTTGAGGTCAGGGTGCTTGTATGTGTGTGAGATGTGTTGCTGGATTGAGCTCTGATCGCCTCCAGCAGCTCAATCTTCTCATAGGGGCTCATTCATTCTATTATAAAGCTCATCCAAATAGCCCAGGACCTGCAGGGTGCATGGAAATCAAGGTCAGGGTTCTCGTATGTGTGTGAGATGCGTTGCTGGATTGAGCTCTGACCGCCTCCAGCAGCTCGATCTTCTCATAGGGGCTCATTCAATCTGTTATAAAGCTGATCCAAATAGCCAAGGACCTGCAGGGTGCATGGAAATCAAGGTCAGGGTTCTTGTATGTGTATGGGGTGAGTTGGTAGGTTGAGCTCTGATGGCTTCCAGCAGCTCAATCTTCTCATAACAGCGCATTCACTGGTTATCAAGCTTATCTAGATAGCCACGAACCTGTGGAAAACCCATGTCAAAACAGGTTACCCCCAAGCCGCACAAAGCACATATAACAAGCAGGTTTGAACTGTGTATTTGATCACTCGGCCGCAGAGGTCTGAAAAGTCAGCTGGGGTCTGCAGACTATACTAGTTGAACCCTTGGCCAGCTAAGATGTATATACAGAGGTCAAATACCTAGACCACAGGAATGCAGGGCGAACTGCACCCACAACATCAAGCACACTGCTGCTTGAGCCCTGCCCAATTGGCAACCTCCAACTGCATGCCTTGCAATGTCCGGTTTGCATTCTGCGTTCCACTTTGCGCCCCAATATGCTTGCAAACCTGTATCACCAGCAGCTGGTCTGCCGCCCGCACCTTGGCATACTTCTTCAGCAGCGACTGCCTGAATGCCTGGGTTGGATGTGCAGTGAACACGAGCTCCACTGTCTGGTTGCACAAAGTCTCAAACACCTTCTGCGGTGACACGCTGTTTTGGCTTGTCAGTTTGATGAAGCTCATGTTGGTGGACCTGGTCGGAAGTGTCAGCTGCAGAGAGAAAAAACAGCAGGAGAGGAATGGATGTCAGAGAGTCCTCAACTGTGCCTTGCTGCGGTTTGACCAGGCTGGTGGTGCCATGCAGCCGTATAGCCAAGCAGAAGGCAGGGACAACAGGCGGGAGAGAGACCGTCAAGCAGTTGGTAATACAGTACTAAGGTGACGATCATCCTGCAAAGCTGCCAACTGCTTGAAGCAACTCATCCCCACAACTGCTTGGCTGCGTTTGATACTGCTCACAGCACAAAAGTGCCGACTCATGTGCCCGATCAGCTGACTATTGAATGGTTGTCTACTGCACTTCCTGCCTCTTCCCCTTGCATAGCTTCTGCTATACACAAGCCACAAGCCAACAACTATTGCTGCTGCTGACTGCCAGGCTGTCAAGCCACACAGCAAACTGCTGGCTTTCGGTGCGCAACCCCTGTGCACACAGCAGCACACCTCCCGCTGCAGACTCAGGGGTGTCACTGGCAGTAAACACGGCTAGGCAGCCATCTCTTTGCTCTGCTGATGTAAGCCAACCCACTGCCTCTGAACTTTGTTCCTGCTGCCTGTGAAGTTTGTTCCTGCAGCCTCTGAACTTTGTTGCTGCATTAGTGCCAGTCTGGGGCTGCGCTAGTGCTGAGCATTCTACTGCTTCCTGGTCTGGGACTCCAACGCTGGCCAAGATACAGCTACCAGCTGCACTGTAGCTGCACTGCTGCTGATATCGCTACCCTCAGTGCCCAATGCCAGCCAGCGGTTTTCTAAAGCACAGCCTACTGCTCACTGCTCGCATTCACTACAGGGTTCCTGCAGAGACCTTCATGCCAACGCTTTCGCGCGTCCTGCATGCTAATCACTCCTGTAGGACCTTTGGCATTGGCCACCACTGCCGCGGAGGAAAGACTGCCTTACAGCCCAAGACAGCTGCTGCTGCTGTAACAGAGAGGAGTAGCGCTGCATGCTGCGCTACCAGCTGGCTGAACATCTTGGTCGCTATGTAGAGTTTGGATACGACTAGTTCCTGCAGTGTATCTGGGCTGTGTCGCTGCCCTAGCAGTAGTGAAAAGCATATTCTAGCACTTGGAGAACTGCAGGACTGCTACAAAATACTACACAACACTGCTCGCATGCCCTGCATGCTGAGGGCTGTCAGTTCGACCTCTAATGCTGCGACTGATAGCTCAAACTGCTAGAATGCTGCCTATTGAGGCCTGCGAGCTGCTGCCTCTTTGCTGCAAGTATATCGCGAGTACAGTTGCATGTTTGTCCTGCAACTGCCATGTATCTCAAGACACCAAGCAATACTGACCTCTCCCATACGTCCTGCTCGCTCCGTCTGCGTGTTTGCAACCTCTTCTGTAAGGTTGTGGAGGTTGAGCATATGCGAGAAGGAGCTGGCAACCTGTTACAGCAGTCACAGCAGCAAGCAGTCCAGTAGGTCAAACGTGTGGAGCTCCTGCCAGGAGCACGGAGGCCGAAGCCAACCCTCATCTTCCAGAATGAGCAAGACAGATAATAGCTCCAGTTAAATCAACTATTCACCCAGGAGTTCAATCAATCAAGTCCACGATGGGGCGTTTTGGACAGTGGCCACAGTAGCTGAGTTGTACTGGCAGGCTTGTAAAGACATGTGCTAGCCCCATCTGACAGCTGCCGGTGCCTACATTACACTGTCCGATACACTAGAACATTCTGCAAACGTTTCGCAATCTGCGCTGGCTATGACTGTGCAAACCCTACAGCCTGTGCCTGGTATGATGCAAACTTCCTGACAGTAACCGACGCATGGCTGCTAGGACATGTAAAGACAACTGCTGCAATTAGTGTGCGACAGGTTTACCAGAATGCATTCTTCGGGCTTGAGATAGTTCAGGTACTTCTCCAGCAGGTCAAAATCGCTGTCATCTTTGCTTTTGCACCAAGCTTGAGAAAGAGCATAGATCACATCGACTTTGTTGGCTGTGTTGGGGTGATGATGCCTCAACACATTGAAGAAAACCTGCCTAAGCAGACTATCATCATCGCGCAGCAGCTGCTTAGCGCTTGTGGGCATCAACAGGGTTGGTTCAACAGGCATCCTAGCTGAGTAGCTGCTGACCGCACCAGCAGTAAAATGCCGCCCCTGGCAACAACAGTTGGGTGTGATAGGCAAAGAAGAGGGTAATAGAGCCTGGACAGGCGTCAAGCACGCCCTGCTCGGGCGTTAGGGAACCTCGCCAGGTGGACCACAGCGTCTGTCACTGAAACACAAACGAATCTACAGACTACGCGTCAGCATAAACAGTTGTCGTCAAGCGCCCAGCCACCGTGCTGCAGTATTGTAAACCCTAGAGAATTCAAGCCGGCCACGTGACGTATCAGGAGCTCCATGCCCGGTTTCAGACCCTGCGCATCGTATCGTCTATCAGTGTTTGGTTTGAGTTCAGTGGAACGTCGCTCGTTGTGAGCCAGACATTGTGGCTTGACATAGCTGACAAGTGCCATCTCTTCCATTGACACACCCTGCAGTTTCATCAGAAGCAGATTGAGCATGCTATCTGCCCGGCATGTTCCACAGCCTGATGCCTCTAACTCATGGGTCATGTGCCTGCATGGCTGCGGTGCCAAATGGTGTCAGCTGCCTGTCACTTTCCACTCCCTCCCTCCAAGGCTTGTGACTGCGCTTGCATGAGTGATGGACTACTCGAACCGAGAGTACGCTGACGCCACCACGATCCTCTGCCGCTTTCATTAACTCCTATTGATTTGCGCAGCTATGTGCTGCGCGTGGCAGGCCAACAGCTGGCAATCATCACTCCTCCTTGTTCTCCTCTGCCACAGCAAGGGTGCAGCAATTGCAGCGTTACAGGACAATAGCAGAGTCCCACAATGCTTAAGCCGGGCTGCTCTTGCATTTGATGTATATGCTGCGTATTTTATAGCCATCAATCACACAGTTACAGATGCAGTGGCACAGCAGCTGCCGCTCAAAACTCCTGCACATGACAGCTGTGTCAAGCCTCTACGTGAGCAGGCCCCCAAGCAAAATGGTGGTAAGCAGCCCCCGCTGAGTGCTCAAGCCGCCCCCCCCCCCCACACCATATGCCGCCCTTGGTTGCGGGACAGACCGAAAGTCGCAATGACAATGGCACCAGTGGCATTGCTTGCAATCTGCAAGCACTTGGCGATGGCATTGCAGTGTACTGCCAGAGGCACTGGTGCGCAGCTGGTTTGAATGCGCAGGAGCAGACAGCTCACATGTTTGCCTTCAAGACACCAACCTGAGCTGTCCCTGTGTGCTTCCTGGACGACTTTGCAAGTCACTGTGTGCTCCCTGGACGACTTTGAAAGTCGTCCAGCCCTGGAGCACACAGTCCAAGCACATCACTGAGTTCAACAGTTCGACAACCAGCAGCAGTGGGGGTTGTCACTTCCATCCACAGAATACTGGACTTGGTGTTCTGTTGATCAGCGGTATCTAGAAAGCAAGGTGGAGGGTGCCCTGATGTCTCATTGAGGGTGGAGGGTGCCCTGATGTCTCATTTACACATCACCGTGTTATCTGGTGTTTGCATGTGCTCCTTACCAAAGTGATGTGGTATGCCATAGTCTGTCGAATAGTCTGTTCAGTCACTGACGGTCATGACACACGGGAACTTTGCCATTTCATATCAGTGAGAGATCTGGCGTTTGGAGGGTTCAGAGCACTCTGCCAACTTGAAGCAGAGTAGACGTATATCATGACGGTCGGGTGGTGGTCAGGTGGCGGCCGAAGGCACCAATGCTGTCAGTCATGTGGGCAGCGTGTGACGTGTCCGCAGCCTATGCCTGCTCTGTATGGTGCTGCCGGTGGCAGATGTTGGTTGGGCTTGTTTCTGTGTCAAGGAGACAATCATTCAATGATTGTCTCCTTGGCAAGTTGCCATAGGCTATCTGCCAGATAACCAACAGTGTTGGCATTGCAGTCACTGCAATGAGGCTCATTGTGTCACACAATGTCATGGCATATATCTCACTTTCTTTGTTACTACTCCATAGCCTAGTGGGTACTAGGCTGCATAGCTACTTGACTTGGTGGTACCAACCGGTTGACAACCGAGACATCAGTCTGCTGATGGGACCCATGATAAGCAGTCTGCTGATGGGACCCATGATGTACACACATCATTACATCATGATGATCATGATCAGCTTGCAGGTGGCGCTGGTAAGCCCTGCAGAATAAATGTTGGTGCGGGCTTGGGCCTATGTTTGTGGGATGTTCCTGTGCTTGGCAGGATGCGCTGCCTGTGCTGCTGCTTTTGCTGCTGTGCTGCTGCGCACAATGTCAGCTACCACTTGGCCAGCAGGAGAGTCCTCACCGCTGTCAATCGCCGTCGGACGCCTGCCTGTGCAGCACAGCACAGTTTTACTTTCAGTCGCAAGACAGCACTCGTGCATTGGCATCTACACTTGTCACGGGCTCGAGCCACCTGAAAGAAGAAGACTGAACAGAAACCAAACAGGCAATTGCTTGCAAGCGGAACAGCAGAACGGACGCCATACAATGTCGCTTATGACTGCACAGTGATCGTAAAGTGTGATTTGCAACACACCTGATATTTGAGGAGCTTGAGGCCGCGCTTGTGGACTTACGTTTTGCGCGTACGTGCAGACCTGCACCATCCGAATTCCAAGTATGTACCAGCCATTACATAAGGGAGAACTACCTCTAGCTAATAGTCATTGGAGATTATATCTTGTAGTCTGAGTTATCCTGCGCAGTATCACGGTGGGCGGGCTGCGTGCACCAATGGCGCCACTTCTCAATCCGCGAAGGGGTCACAGGACGNNGCAGCTTCGCAACAAGTTTTCACTCAAAACACGGCCTTGGCTGGCTTAGCAGGCACTCCAGTGCCCGCAAGTAACATCGACATCAGCCTCCAGGCCGGCGTAAAGCTTCAGAAGCAACGGTCAACAGATGCTGTTCAGGTAGATGGCCAGCAGGAGGACGTCCATGTATCGCCACGTGTCGACACCATGATTGAAGTGGTGAATGGCAAGGCAGTCAGCAGTATGGCATCTGCAGCTGCTGCACCTGCACATGCAGCAGAACCACAGCAACCAGAGGTAGAGAGCCCAGACACAACAATCAAGCATACTCCTGTAGACACAACAAAGGCTGGTACAACAGCAGCAGCAAATGCTGCTGCGACAGTCAGTCAAGAAGGGCAGCGGGCAAAGAAAGCAGCACCAGATGTCACAGCAGATGCTGGAAGGACTGCACCTGCACACAGGTTTGTAGTGACAGAACAGAGACCAGTGCTTATAGGAGCAGCACTGGGAGCCGTTGTAAACAGCAGCAAGGCAAACTG
>NSMO01008992.1:0-44104 GCA_002588565.1 Coelastrella sp. UTEX B 3026 | reverse complement strand
GGGATAATCATGTGCAGCGCTGAAAGTGTTGTGCTGTGATGAGCGGAACGCCATTGAGTTCAGACCTTGGCTGATAGCTGCAGGTTGCCATTCCAACATGCATATTCTGGCTGACACGGAGAGGCCTGAGCAGTCTGCTCTGGATCGTGCTGTAGCTTCGATCCTGACTGAAGGAGCAGTCCGAGGAGGGCTACAGAAGTGCGAGAAGTGCAAGAAATGGGCCAGGATCAAAACTTTGGAGGTATGTTTGTTACACGTACCTTCAAGGGTGCCCTTGATGCCTTGTCTCTACTTTGCCTTGTCTGGTCTTGGCCCTAACTCTGCCTTAATGCATTGGCCCTAACACGCGGCTTTGCCAGCGCGCACAGCTCGATCATGGCAGCTCTGCCCACCTCTAGAAGTCAGTTGTCCTTCTGCGGCTTATCAACACATGGCATGCACATCTTGATGTCTTCCTCCCCACTTCTGCAGTACATCTGCCAAGCAGTCCTGCTGGACCCCGAAGCTGGCTCCCCACCCTCCCTCAAGATTCAGCTCAAAACCCGCTACCCTTTCTTCAAATGTCCAGAAGGCTGCGCAGACCAGCCGAAACGCCCGGACGAAGGTGAACTGGAGCACCAGCTGTCACCTGTATATGTTCGGGTGGTCTACAGCATCAACGACGGCAACGTCAGTACAATCACCAAAGTAAGCCTAGTGGGCACAGGACTGGCACAGGACTGGCACAGGACTGGCACCATAGGTTGCCGCGAGCATGCTTGTGCGCGGCAATACGCACAGCTCGTCCAGCGTGCCGCCCCTGGCCTTTGCAGCAGCACTATGTACTATGTACTGCCAAGATCTCAGATCAGATTCCCCAAGCAGTACAGTCGACAATTGAGCAGCGGCTGTTAAGCATAACCATAAATCCAGTTTGTCATAGATCTCTTATGTGCTTCAGACTGCATGAAATTACACAAGCAATACGGTTGATGCTGCCCTAACAGAGCTGTCATGCAAACAGGCCATGGCCAACTGCTGGGCTTTTGCCGATTGCTCGCTTGCAGGGCTTTGTTATTGTGTGCCCTGATTGTGGTGATGAAAGCCCGGTACTGAGCAGCCAACAAGCAGTGCAACAGCACATACAAGATCACATTGGATTTTCGCCCACAGCGGCAGCAGCAGGACCAGCTGATGATAGTGTATTAGGTGGCCAACGCTGTCCTCAGCTAGCTGCATGTTTCAAAAAGGGAGTGTACAGCAATCCAGCAGCGTTTGGTACAACAGTAGCAAACTCCACTGACCAGTCAGCTCCTCCTGCGGCTCCTGCTGCTGCTGCTGCACATCTACCAGCAGCAGCAACAGCAGCAGCACCAGAGCTCATCTATAAGCAGTTCCTAGCACGCATTACTGTGTGCTGCGCGGTGCACATACTATCAGCCACACAAGGTGCTGCTGGCAGCAGCTGCAGCAGCAGTGCCAGAGACCCGCTGACTGAGCTGCTGCCCTGGCGATCCTGGGCTGCCAGCTGTCTCAAGCAGAACACAAATGTACTGCAACTTGCAAACTGGGCTCGTCCAAGGTTGCAGCCCCAACACAGCGACGATGAAGTCAGCAGATCGGATGTTGTCGCCGCCGTTTATCGCAGTCAGCGGGTCTGAGGCCAACTACTGCGCACATAAGCTTGCAGCGGTGCTCAAACGGCTGCGGCAGAGGCACATTAGGTACAAGAAAAAACGGCAGAAGCGGCCGCAGCAGCGGCACAGGGGTGAGGCGGCAGCAGCAAGCAGCAGCAAACGCGCCAGGAGTGCCGACGCAGACAACGCTGCTGCTGCTGCTGGTGGTGCTGCTGCTGCTGATGACAATGACGATGATGTTGACGATGATGACGGCGATGATGATGAGGATGATCCAACTTTTCCAGCAGCAGCGGCAGCAACAGGCACATTGACAGCAGATCAGCTGCTGTTTGAGCTGTTGTCGACTGACATTGTGTTCAAGCACCGTGGGGCTGACTTGCAACAGCAGAGGGTTGACGAGTTCCTGCAGCAGGCAGCAATCACCAGAGAGGACTTGGCAGCAGCAATGACAAGCAAGGTTGTCAATGCTGCACATGTTATGGTGTGTGGGGGTTGCGGCAAGTCTGAGAGGCAGGTAGCCGAGGGTGTCAAACTGCTCAGGTGCAGCAAGTGTGTCGCATGCATCTGTGGGGAGTGTCACAACATAGATATAGATCAAGAGGCTGCTGCTCCGCAGGCAGCAGCAGCACCACCAGCTGCAGCACCAGAAGCAGCAGCGGCATCCGCTGATGTTGCTGCGCAGGCTGCTGCTGCTGCTGCTGCTGAGGAAGAGCGATTCATGTGCCGATGGTGCACAGACCATGGCAGTCACTTGAATGGCAATAACAATCATGCCAACATTCGCACTCCTGCAGCTGCCAACACTGCTGCTGCTGCTGCTGGTGCTCCCAGCCCAGTATCCCCACAGCGAGCAGCAGCAGAGGCAACACACTGGGGTAAAGCTCCAGCAGGGCCAACCGCGGGCAGCATTGCTGCGGGCAGCAGCAGCAGTGCACCATGGTTCGCGAACACGGCAGCACACCCCCTCACAAACGCTCAGATCGAAGCCGTAGCAGCGCGGTTTGCAGAAGTAACGAAGCAGCAGCTAACGGCACAGCAGCGCCAGGAGCTGCAGGAGTTCAGATCCAAAAACCGCTGGCGGTGTGTGATACCGGCGAAACATCAGACACCGCCGGGGTGGTTAGAACTTGAAGTCGGGCGGCCTGTCAGTGACAGCCCTAATTCCCGCCGGTTTCCAGACCCCTTCTATCTACCACCTAATGGAACCTCATGTGAGTGCTGAAGTTGTGGCCCGGCTGTCATGTCACTCAATCAATGTTTTGCATGAGCTATTATGCATGTCATGCTCATTGAGCTCACAAATGCCTGATGGTGTATCGCTTTCTTCAGCTGCGACAGCCCAGTGACCTGCCAGATGTGGCAGTAGGTGGTTTTTCATCAGACTTGATCATGATGACACGTGTGCGGAGTGACATGAAACTGGACCAGTCTGCTTCGGCCACCGCATGACAACATTTGCTACTGGCAATACGCATATGACATATGACATCGCCCCAGCTTTGTAGCTTGCTATAACAGCTGCTGCTGCTGCCATTGTGTGTTACAGTCAATCCTCCTAAGAACAGCAAGTACATACGATCGGGACCTGCTATCGAGCGATACCTAGCGGGCCCACAGCAATCGCCAGGTCGGGGCAATGCAGCTCAGGGTGACTCAGCTCAACCAGGCTCAGCTCAGGGCACTGCAGCTCAGGGCAATGCAGCTCAGGGTGACTCAGCTCAGCCAGGCTCAGCTCAGGGCAATGCAGCTCAGGGTGACTCAGCTCAACCAGGCTCAGGTCAGGGCACTGCAGCTCAGGGTGACTCAGCGCAGCCAGGCTCAGCTCATGACAGATCAGCAGTCGGCGGGCCAGTTGGGGTTGACTCGGCCCAGGCCAATGCTCAGGCCAATACAGCTCAGGGTGACTCGGTTCAACACAAAGTAGCTCAGGGCAACCTGCTCCAGTTTGACTCGGCCCCAGACGGTTCAGCTCAGCAGACCCCAGGTCAGGGCAATGCAGCTGACATCAGCAGAGCTCAAACGATCTTACAGCATGGCAGCTCTGATCAAGCCAATGCAGCTCAGGCTGAAGGCTCTGCTCAAGGCAACGCTGCTCAGCCAGGATTGCCTGATCAGCATGACTTTGTTCTATACGTGGATGGACACAAAGCTTCAGCAGCAGCAGCAGTGACTGGCGCTGAAGCGGATCCTGACCCAGCAGCACCAGCAGCAGCACCAGCAGTAGCAGCAGCAAACCCCAATGCTGCTGCAGACACACCAGCATCTCACAGTGCTGATACTGCAGCAGGTACTGCAGTGTTTAGCAGCCATGAGCAGCAGAGCCATGAGCAGCAGCAGCAGCAGCAGCAGCAGCATTCTGTTCCTGGAGACGAGCGATCAGGGACTCGTAGAAAGATAAGCAGTAAGCCTGAGGCAGAGATTATTGATCTAGCAACATCGGACGATGAGCAGACCAATGATCGGCAAGTTGCTACAGATCAGCAGCAGCAGCAGCAGCAGCAGCCATTAGGACAGCAGCAGCAGGGTGTGAAGCGTGAGGCAGATCTGCAGCAAGAGCCGGCAGCAAAGAGGCAGCAGGTGCAAGCAAACAGCCACCTGGCACAGCCACAGGCACCTGCTGCTGCTGCTGCCAATGGCAGCAACGAGAAGCAGGAACCTGGAGTGCACAATACAGCAGACAAGCCAGATTCTCAGCAGCAGCAGCAAGAGGCTCACCCAGCGCTCCCCAACCGACAGCACCCAGTGGAAAACGAGCAGCAGCAGCAGCAGCAGCAGCAGCAGCAGCAGGAGGAGGCTGATGATCTGGAGCGTTATCTCAACTCAGGCCTCCTGCAGCTGATGCACACACCGGGACTAACCACAGCTGCTCGCATGGTGCTAGCAGCAATGCAGCAGAAGAAGCGCCAGCTGCTGCTCCAAATCACAAGCCAAGCACCGGCAGCAGTAGCAGCAGCAAGTGGTGTTGCTGATGTGGGCCAAGCGCCAGCACTGCAAGGCCTGCAGGTGTTGCGGAAGGCTGTGTCGAGTTTGTTGCAACTTCCAAATGATGTCAGCAGAATTTGGCTTTTGGAGTGCCTGGGGGTTTGCTGGTCGTCAGGTGCAATCCCTGCTGCCGCCGCCGCCGCCGCTGCTGCTGCTGCTGCTGGCAGCAGTGGGCTTGCTGGCAGTAGTAGGCCTACTGTGCTTGACCAGCTGATTGACTGTTGGGGGCAGGAGGCTAGGCTTACTGGTTGTAGTGTACAGCAAGCGATAGCAGCAGCAGCCTGTGCTGTAGCAGCAGTAGCAGCAACGCGCGCCGTTGAGGCAAGCTCTAGCAGCCCTGAGGCTCAAAGTTACTTGTCAGGTCTGTCCTGCATGGTGCTGCAGCTACTGACCAGATGCTGTGCTGCTGCATCAGCGAACGTGGGGGCTGACAGTAACATTGGACCCCTCCAGCTGCAGCAGCTGGCACAGCATTTGATCAGAGGTACTACTGTCTTGCTGCTGTCAACCCCAGCAGCAGCAGCAGCAGCAGGGAATGATGCCGGGTGGCTGATGCAAGCTGCCTTTTGGCGTCAGTCTGTGTGGTTTGCAGTGCAGGGGTTGCAGGAGGGAGCAGGGAAAGGGGACGGGGCTAAACAACTCACAGCTGTGTTTAGCGAGATTGAGGGCCAGCTGCAGGAACTGCAGACGCATCTTCATGCTGTTTGATCGTGGGCCCCTACAGCTGTTCGTTTTTGATCTTACAAAGGGATTGGTTGTGACCACCTGCCAGCTCAAGAATTCGACAAGACTTGTACATGTGTTTCACTGTGTGTGCAGAAGTTCTGTGATGCGGTGATGTGAATGATTGGGTCATCTTCCAGTCGCTTAGTGGCACATATCGTGCCTCAGTGAGGCTTGTTGACCAGGATCTAGTTCAATAAGTGAGGTTGTACAACAGGTTTTGTGAGCTGCCATGGGCAGATTGGTATCGAGTTGGCAGTTGTAAGCACAGCGAGTTGGTTACTGTCTCCAGTGTCGGTCCCGGCGGCAAACACGTGGCACGGTCATTACAAAGGATAGTGGTCATGCTCACTGTCAGGCCGTACACATGTTGGCTCCGTTTATTCTACATGTGTGACACCTCTGACATTGTCGGGAAGTACGCCAAGGACTTCATCACGGCCCGGCCGGTCCGCGGACTGAGCTCGCCCGCTGTGATGGGACGTATACGTTGTGACTGAAGGGCGGAACAACGGTCGGCGTCATGATGGTATGCTCCCCGGCGAGCGTTCTGACCGTCGGCCCAGAGCGAAGGGAGCTGCGGCGGAGGATCCATGGTAAAAGCGCGCCGCACTGGTGTCATGTCGACCGGAACGCCTCCGTAGCGGCTTCAGATGACAGCTTCTGGCCCGCCGTGCAGACGGCGGAGACGCGCGCGATGAAAGGAAATGTTACCCACTCCCTTCGGTTTCAGGGCTCGGGCTGGCTGTGAGTTCCAAGTGCATTCAATCAGCCTGATAGTAGTGAACCCCAACATTCGACCCAGCAGTTGCTCGGTGCACCAGTGCTGCCACATGACCTGCAGTATTGATACTACTCACTCCCTGTGGAAGTCGGTCGAACAGCCCTGCGGCGCCGACACGTGATAGTCCCCGACTTTGCACTGCCAGGCTGATACTCGTGGGTTGAAGTGTCTCAGGTTGCTTACTGGAAGCCCCGGCAGGCTTGCTTCAATATGGTTGCGTCAAATGCAGTGGTGTATCACGTTGTAAGTTATCATCACGACCCACAGGCTCACAGCCGGAGTGGGCCTAACCCGAGACGCTGGTTTCTGCAGTGTTGCTTTCGTTGAGTATTGCCGGATTCATTGAGCTGGATAAGCTCATGCGTACCACGTTGGCACCCAATATATAAAACGCTGATAAACTCACGCGTACACCCCCAGTACCCTGCACACAGCGCATCTGACCTGTTGCATGGCTCAATAACTTTCACACTGTTGCATGACACGACAGACACTTGCCAGCACATCTATACTGTCTGATTGGCTCAGTCTTTTTCACTGTTGAGCTGCTATCCAAGACTGTTTAATCCATGACTTGACTGCAGCATGACATGTGACAGTCTTAGTCATCATCATCGTCATCGTCATCGTCGTCGCTGCTCCATGCACCCAAACCAGCTCTGTGCTTCAGCTTGGCAAGCACTGGCTTAGGCATCATGGTCAGAGTCACGCCATACATAGTACATAGAGCCTTCGCCCGATCGCTTGTGTCATGCCCAGTATGGCTGGTCAATAGGCATACCTGTGTCAGATACACACAACGTTGTGTGTTAGCAACGAAGTCTTGCGTTAGGCTACCAGCTCAGACCCCCCCACACATCCCCACCCACATATACATGCACACATAGGTGTGCAGCCGGAACTGGCCATTGACGTAAGACCTAACCAAGCCAACAAACTTCAAGCTTGTTATCATGTCTGCCTATGTACAGCCACCTTTACTAGTTGGGAAACAAAAGAGTTTCCTTCTTAAGTGATATAGCTGGCTGTGCATAGCCATTGATGATCTGTGACTCCACAAAAGCCTCTTTGGCCCTGCAGAGTGGACTAGTCTACTGTGTGTCTTGCTGGAGATGGTGTTTCACATGTCGAGTATATAACATACGCCAGAACGTCAGCCACAGGTCTGGTCATTTCAGGAGAAAGGCAATGCTGTTGCAGCGGTCTGCCCCCCACCCCCTCCCGCCGGGGCCTTTGGCCCCTCCGCACGCTGTCGCACCTCATCGATGTTGTTTGCAATCATACTGTTTTGAAGTCTCTTCATCTCCCCCACACCTCCGTCTTTGGCGTTCATGAAGTGGCGAATCTGCAGTGCCAAAATGAACTTTCAGTGTACGCTTCAGCCAATATGATTGACCCTAAGATTCGGTCTGTGGCAGAGCAAGGAGCAGATTATACCCCGAACCTGATGTTTACGCTGATCATCAAGATGAATTTGCACAGATGCGATGGGAAAAAGTAAAAGGACAGATCTCAGAGTAAGCAATCCGGCCCTACGGTACATATATATGTGCGACAGCCAATTTGACAAAGCTGCTCAAAGTCACAGCCCTGACCCTGACACTATTTACAACCATAGACCCAGCTCATGATTGATCATTGTCTGCAGTCATGCGTTACCATTGATATGTAACAGCCATCTGGGTATGCATCATCTCTTAGGCTATCTTGTAATATGAAAACACACAAAAGCTGTCAGAAGGCAACCACCAAACATCTAGGTTTAGATTCCATCCAGGCATTGTTTGCCGGCCTTTCGCACATGTACTAGTCACTCAGTCGATTCTGCAATGTGGTATAACAACAGCCCACCCACCTCTGATCCAGGCGGCCGGCCAAACAGTATAGCTTTCTTTTCTGAGTCCCTCAAAGCCTTGTTGCCGACCACAGCAATGCACATCGGGGGCCGCTCATCAACAAAAGGCTCTTCAGCATCTGATTTGTCAGCAGCGCCATTGCCGGCCGTGTCAAACCCCCCAAGAGCTAGCAACTCCGCCTGCAAATGAGTTGAAACATCTGAGTGAATGCAAGACACTCTTCGTAAAATTACTGGGTGACGGCAACTGCCAAGAAGATGCTTGTGAGTTTGGGACGTTGAAAGACAGTGTTCTGAGTGTTATGGCAGGAATCAGCTCATAGGCCAATCATCACAAAAAAAACGATCATCACACAGCATCCTAACGACCACAGGTGGTGAACCGCTTGTGCCGGTTCTAGCCAGCGAGCCAGCGAATGACTCATGAGGTATCAGCCTTGTGATTGCAGGTTTATGGATGCCTCAGGCATGATTTATTGTTGCTTTGATAGCCAAAGCCGGTGCTCTACCACTGATGACAAATCAGCTACTGTAACGGGAAAGTTACGAGGCCTGCTGCAGCTACCCGGCGAACTGCACTGAGCTCAGGGCATACAAACTGCTCTAGCAGCCCCCGCAACCCACCTGATACTTCTCCAGCTTCCTAACTTGCATATTCGCTTGCTGCAAGTCATTCTGCACATGCAACAGCTTGACCGCCATGCTTTGAGACTCTGCCTTGGAGGCTGCGAGCTCATCTTGTGTTTTGGCCGCTTGGTCTTGGAGCTTTTCATACGCCTTGACTTGTTTCTTGACCTCTTGCTGCAGCTGCTGGTTGACTTGGGTGAGTCGAGTGAGCTGCAATAAACGATCAGACACCGATCAAACACAACCACAAGGGAGGGGAACGTCGGCGGCCTCAGTCAACTATGATAGTGAGTTGGGTAGTCTGTTCAAATGATAACAACGTTGCCATTGTACGCACTGGCCTGGTCCTCTGCTTATGGTATATTGATTGCTCATGAGGGCATATCAAGTCTATCTGTGCGCATACTGCTAATGCTTCATCAGTCAAAAACAGCAAATGGTAGTGAGTTGGTCTGCTGATAGGCAGCTTGCATTATCGGCATCCTAGGCGGGCCCTGCATTTGGAACCTGAAACCTGAAACAGAGGCACAAAGGTGAGGCTTGCATGGTAATCACATATTAGCCACAATAGGAGGGAGCGGGGATGCAGAGTTTGCTACTCTGCTGCCATGGGTGCTAGCGTCCTCGAGTCATGTTGAGAAAAGCAAACAGGAGTGTCAGCAACTTGAACGCAGCAGACACATGGCTGGTCCAAGGTCTTTGAACACCCCCACCCCCGACACACACATGCACACACACACACTTGCATCTAGCTGTGGCCTCTTATGACACAAGAGACTTGTCCACAAGCCCACAAGAATCCACAGGAGTCCACAAGATTCTTGTTGCAGCAGCTGCTTATTCCTGAGCATTCAAGTCATCCGGTCATGGCAGAAAACTGCTCTAAACTGTGCAGCAGCACGCTGTCTAGGCTACGAAAGTACATAATGTGCAGTCAAGATCTCAATGGATATAACCAACAGATACACTACTGTATTCACCTCACTCTGCTGTTTCTGTATGACCCTGTTGAGCCCATCAACCTGCTGCTGGTGCTCCTGCTGCAACTGCTCAATAGCTTCTTGAAGGCCTGGCTGCTGCAGCTGCTGCTGCTCTGGGTGCTGCTGCTGCTTCTCAAGCAGCTGGTGTGCAGCAGATGGCTGGCCTGCTTCCTCCATCTGCTGCTGCCCCAGTTCCTGCTGTTTATCCTCAGCAGCAGGCTTCTGCTCAGCCTGCTGCTGCTGCTGCTCCGGCTCCTGCAGTGGTTGCTGTGTAGCACGCTTTTGCTCAGCCTGCTGCTGCTGTTGCTGTTGCCCCTGCTCCTGATTTGTTTGCTCAGCAGCAGGCTTTCGCTCAGCCTGCTGTTGCTGCTGCTCGTGATGCCGCTGCTGCTGCTGCTCATGTTCAAGTCGCTCCTGCTGTGATCGCCCTACAGCAGCAGACGTGTCATGTTGCTCATGCTCCTGGTTCTCATCTTGTTCGTGATACAGTTGCTGCTGCACATGCTTTTGGCGTGTACACTGTACAAGTTGCTGCACAACAGCAGGCTGACCAACTTGCTGCAGCTGCTGCAGAGGCGGCTTCAACACTGGTTCATCATACAGCACATTTGCTTGGATTTGCTGCTGCTGCTCATACTGCTGATCTGATTGTTGCTGCTGCTTTACCGTACCTGCAGATTCTCCTTTCGTCCGATGTTTGGCGCTTGATTGATTCTCATGCTGCTGCTGCTGCTGCTTCTCCTGCTGCTGCTGCTGCAGATCACGGTGTGACCGCTGCCGTCTGCTGGCCTTCTGCTGAGACCTCTCTGTAGCTGCCT
This sequence comes from Coelastrella sp. UTEX B 3026, assembly GCA_002588565.1. NCBI lineage: Eukaryota > Viridiplantae > Chlorophyta > Chlorophyceae > Sphaeropleales > Scenedesmaceae > Coelastrella > Coelastrella sp. UTEX B 3026. Next base: position 33,716 of record NSMO01008992.1, on the reverse strand, counting down.
CTCTACTTGCAACATCATCTGACACACCCTGCATAACGCACATATTGCAGATGCTCGGCGCGCAGTAACAAACACAGGGCAGATTTGACGCGTCAAAGATATAGTAACACATTGCCGACACAAGACGTAACATACATGTTCGACTGCTATAACGTGCTAGGCGAGCAGGCGTGCACTGTTCAATGTCATGACACAGGCAATTTGTGGGGTTATGTCCACAGAGCTTTATGAGGTTCTTAATCCCTGCACAACCCCTTGTTATCCTCCTGAGGAGCTTAAAAGTTTCCAGTTTAAGGTTTAGGGTTAGGGTTTAAGATTTACGCGTGTCCCTTACACACACTGTGTCTATTCTTCTTTGTAATTTTAAGCCCATGAACCTATTGCTAAAGGACGTTTTCGTGCAGATTGTGACGCAAAGCAGAAAACGCAAAGGAGAGCAGTAAACCTTACTTGCATATGCTTGACATGCTGCCTTGTGTTGCTGCTTTTGCTGGATGGCTGTTGCTTGTCCTGCTGCTGCTGCTGCCGCTGTTGCTTATCCTGCCGCTGCTGCTGCTGCCGCTTTTGGTGAGTATCAGGCTTCGCCTTTGCTCTGTCAAGCTCTTGATCCTGAGTGCCGTCCACCTTTCTTTGGGGCTTGAATGCGGCGTGCTTCAGGGCAGTATGCAATCACAGTCAAGCAGCACAGTAAGAGACCAACCGAGCCGACTACCAGGTACATGGCCAGAAGCATAGCTAGCAGTCAGGGGCCAGTTCTCTAAGACCAATTCAAGCTCTCAGACAGGGACTATTGTATAATGAATCCCAATTCTGAACAGTTTCGCGATCAGTGAGTGCATGTGTTGCTTCTTTAAAATGTGTGGGCAAATTTGTAATGCTAAAACAGACAAAAGCAGTGAGCCTCAGCTGCTGATATTCAATTGACGTACAGCAGTGTCTGACACTCAATGAGCATGACTTTGTTTTGGGTTTGATTCTCGCCGCACCTGCTTGGTTGCCTGTAGCTGCTGCGGAGGTCCCTTGCTGGCACGCTCTTTTGCTCTGCTGCTATGTGCATCAGCCGCAGCAGTTTCCCTATTCGCCCTCTTTACTGTAGTCCGCGGTCGTCTGCGACGCTTAGAGGCATCTGCGGCATCTGCTGGCGCTTGAGGCTGCGTGTTACTGGTCTGCTGTTCTGCCACATCTGCTGTAGTGACGGCTTTAGCAGCTGTAGCGATGCACAGATGTCTTGCAGGCCGCCAGAGTTTCTGACTGCAAACGCAGATCCTATGGGCGTTCCTCGAGCTGAACATGTGGGCCCTGCGATGGCGTAACGAGCTGTATTTGGAGGGCACCTGCTGGGACCAGCCTAACGATGCAAGAGGAACTGAAAAGGCATGCGCACCGTATGGATAGAAAACCTACACAACAATAGTGTTTACCTAAGAGCGAAAACGAAGGCCGTTCCCACACTGGCCGGTGCCCGTCTGTTCGGACCGACTTCTCGTTGCCATGCGCGACTACAAGGGGTCATACTGTCAGCGATAAAGTTGATTGCCCTTTTGATCTACCAGTATGTAGCCCTGGGCAGCAGGCGCGCCCGGAATTGGCCCAGAATGCTTCAGGCTGTGCACATGGCGCCACTGCGTGAGTGGGTTTTCTCACAGCACAGCAGTCACTGGTGCATCTCACACTTGCACAAGCTGTAGTGTACAAGCTTGTAAGATGATGCAAGCAATGCAGCCTGCACGCAAAAGAAGCGGTCAGTTGTTCTGGGCCGGTTTGGTACAGGGTTTGGCACGAGGTTTTGGCGCTGGCATACCTTATTCCACTTCTATCCTGTTTGCACTGGCTCAGTCACGTTTACCACTTCACTGTGCAGGAATACTCTGCCCAACAGTGTAGATAGCTGTGCTCAGTATATGACAGCACAGAAAACGCACCGAGTCTATCACAGGTATCATCATTCCACTTCTATCCTGTTTGCATTGGCTCAGTCTCTTTTACAGGTATACGCCATAAATGATTCACTGTGACTGACTGAAACAGGTGTCATGGCAACTCTGTTGTCCACAGAACACTGCTGCAGAATGTTAGTGCGCACAAAGTCGTTGCAAGGTATGCCGCACTGCCATGGCACTGCTGAGCAATGGCACACACACGCACACGCGCCATACACGCACACGCTTTCACATCAAACAATCACTTTAACATACTCGCACAAATCGCATCTAGATGATCTAGATGATCAGATCTGCACAGGAGGAAGTGAACCACAAAGACCGGGGGATCACACTTGCTCACATGCGTAAGCTACACCCACTCATTGCACAGAAGAGTCCCTGGGCAAGTGCAACTCAGCCCCGGGTGATTGCCAGAACTAGGCACACCCTTGCGGTTTGTACGGACCGGGAACAGCACCCGATAATGCGCACAGTACATTCTGCAGGAAGATACCAGTGTCATGTGTGAAGTTGCCAACTTGTCAGCCTGTTCAGTAACAGTACAATGTGCCGATGTACAATGGGCTGGCACCACTGGTAACATCCTGCCAATGTGCCAATACTGTATGATAACCACAGAACTCTCTCATGTACATCAGAACAGCTGGAACGACCAGCTCTGTGTGATCAGCAGCGGTCCCCTGTACATGCCATTGGTGGCACCAACCCAAAAGCGATCCTTTGTACGATGCACTCCATATTGGCGGACAACAGTAACAAGTTCTGAGCCGCCGCCTGCCGAGCAGCTACTGCACTTCGGAAAGTCTCAGGTTCTATCATCAGAGATGGAAACTTCTGCCGGAGGGTTGACAGTAACCAAGCCGCTGGATGGAAGTTGGTGTGACAATCGACCCTGTGGGTGTCTTCGGCACTTCCCCAGCCACAACTACCTCACAGTACGCTTCTCAACTCCATTACGGCTTATCAAACCACGCCTCAAACTGACTGTTATCATCGTAGATGCTGTCACCGGCCTTGCGCTGTCTTGGCGCTGCTTGACCAGTGCTATCATCACGCCGCACTTCTGCACCAGAACTCTGCTGCTGCTGCAGCAGCAACATGAGCAGCGAGGACGTTATTATTTATTGGAAAGATTGTGAAAGTCGAAAAAGCAAATCTTTCACCTGTCATTTGTGTGTTAAGGGCGTTTTCGAGCTTTGAGCAAGCGTGCCGGTTTTGATACAGGCACACCGCTAGTCCATTACAGCAAAACTATATGCTTGATGGCACAGTGCCAAGTGTTTTGCAAAATCATAATAGCAACAGTAATGCTGAAGGATGCTTGATTTGGGAATGCCACACTCGTGACAGCTGCTTCACCTGTTGCTCATCACCAGACCTTGAGATGCCCAACCACGGTAAACCCTGTGCCACCTGGGGCTCAATCCAGTTGCCAGTGCCAGCTGGGTCAGTGGGCTTTGGGGCTGCAGGAATAACACAACATGTTATAATGTATTATAACAACAGTCAGTTGATATGTGCAACCACCGAGGACAGGGTGCATCAGTTGACGAGGTTTGTTGCTGAGATGTGCCAGGGTGGGCTGACACAAGAGCTATTACTATGCCTCGCGCTGGGGCAGTCCTGGCACAGCCAAGCACTTATGAGGGACAACACGACTATGATCAAGCAGATCTGTGCAGAAAACAGCGGTGATAGAAAGATAAAACCATATCGCTCGTGCCGCAAGGCCCTTTTAAGATGGTGATAAACAGGAACAGGTGAAGGTTAGCATAAGGCCAGCAAAAGCAGTCAGCATCAGCCAGTGTGTGATGTACCTGGAGGTGGGTAGTCACTTGTGTCCAGTGCCCTCCTTTGTTCTGGGTGACCGGCCTCGGGATTTGCTTTGACAGCAGCTGCCTCTATGTCATGAAGCATGTTCATGGCTTTCGCCTGCAACCGGGAGAGTAACAGGCAAAACGCATTGGGTTAAGCTCCTGAGTGCTGCATTTGTGAGGGGAGCTCCTGCTGTGGGATGTAATCGCTAAATCAGGCTCTTGGAATGGTGCAAAGGGTTGGATTATTTACTTGGCGATTTGCTGGTGATCTGCGTATACAATTGCACAGACTGGTATACCTGTACGTACAGAAGCTGGCTGTTCTCCTAACAGTACAGCTGCGAGGCCTGTTTGGAAGGGACTGATTACTGACGTGCGGGCTGCATCTCATTTAGCTGCAGCTATGTTGTTCTAACCTGTTCCTGCGCTTCTCGCATTCTGCGCGCTTCGTCCCTTTTGTGCAGTTCATCAGGCGTATCTGCCCCCTCTGGAACTGCTGCAGACGGATTCTCGCTGTCCTCGCCCATGCGCTCGGGCACAGAAGTGTATCGGCATGCGATCAGTGCATATGTTGGTGCGCGTTGCTGCAGAGCAGCTGGCAACGGCGCAATCATCATTCCAAGGCTTGAGGTACGTCGACGTGTGGTACATCTGCTGCTGCACGATGCAGAGTGTGTGGACCTTAGAATCAACATAGTTCAACTTTGCAACAGCGGCCGCACACAATTAACCAAAGGTAGGATGAATGCGCCCGTGGGAGACGGGCACCGAAACCACTCCACTCCGAGACAGTAAGCGGGGACCGAGGGCTGCTGAACGGCGCCAATATGCTCTGATGACAATAGAAAGAACAGGCAAAGACATATCCAGGGACAGCTGCGCAAAATGCAGTATCAGGGAATTAGTCACCACATGTTAGTAACATCAACGTGAACCAGTTGAAGCGGCCCTGGAAGCGGCCCTGACAGCAAGCTTTCTGGCTGCTTACACAAACAGCTGTATTTGCCCTTCGAGAATGGCCTGGTGAGGCCGTGCCCGCTCTCACCCAACCTCGAGCTGGCACTTTACCAGGTGCAGACGGCAAGCCCACGTTTTCAGGCTTTCAACAGGTTATGGGCAACCCTGTGAATAAGTTGACAATGCGGCAGTGCATATGGCTTTGGTGTCACCCGGCTTGAGGAGCACTGCTGTACATCAGCACTGACAGTTCCGGAAACGCGAGGCTCTGCTGGAACACCGCGCAAACCAGCAGCCAGCAAGATCAATGGCTGACGAGTTAGCAGGATCGGTGCCGCGCTCGCTGCCGCGGCCCATCAGCGTATCCAGCAGCACAGCAGCAGAAGCAAGCGACACTCCATCACATAGCATCACAATTCCTGGCGGTGTAGCTCAGCAAATCGGCGGGGTACATGGCTCAACGCCCTCTCGAAGCACAGCCCTTAGATACGCAGTGAGTTTATTGGTTATCCTTCATTGCTGAGCTGGTTTGGGACAGCAAACTGCATGCAGAGCAACTGATACAAGTAAATACAAACAGCACACCAGCTGATTGCCGATACATGGCAACACACGCAGACCAGACACTCCCATAATCTGTGTCTCCCTAGCAGCGGCGGCAGCAGCAGCACAGCACCAGCAACCGCAAAAGGCCTGCTGAATCAGGCTTTGGTGAAGCAAGTTGGCTGAGAGACTCTCAACGTGTAGTCAATTCTTTCAACTCCACACGCACCCTAACCAGATAGCCAGCTACTCAACAATCGGTTTGATTAGCTGTGCGAAGTGTGATGCAAGGTTTCAAGACGTATGTTGACCCCTCTGCTGCAGGTGGATGCCTCAGAGGCAGCGAGCAGCCTGTCCCGGAGCTTTGCAGGCAGCAGTTTCATTGGCGCAAGCAGTTTCATAGCCGGTCACTCAGCTTTTGCACGACCAACTAGCAGCGGCCAGGGATGGGGGAGGCCTCCTTCTCTAGACTCACGTGAGTTCGGTGTATGTGAACATAGTTCAATGTATGTGAACATAGTTCGGTGTATGTGAACATAGTTCGGTGTATGTGGTAGTCAGGATTCGGCAACAAACCTTGTTGCCAACATGTGTGCAAATGTGTGCTTTAGTTTGAACGCCAAAATTTGTCCTGGCAGCAGTTTCAACACCTCTACCAGGCAGACACAAATGATCTGCTAGTTTATTCCACAGACCGCACTGCACTGCAGTGCTGTGCTTGGCATTCCTCGATTGCGCTTTAAACAGGCAGCCGTCAGGAGTGCTCTCAGGTCTAGAAGCAGGCTTAGGGTGCCCCACTTCCCCAACAATCAAACACACTTCACAATGTAGACCAACACTGCATTGCTGCACTTGCTGGACATTCTTGGTTGTGCAGCAATGAACAGGCAACCATCAGGAGTGCATTTAGGCCTTGAAGCAGGCTTAGGGTACACCACACCCCTACTAGGCGAACATCACAAACCCCATCACCAGCAGCAGCAGCAGTCAGCAGAGTCGACCCCTCGGCATCCAGATGTATTCGCTGTTGCCCCGATCACTCCTACAGTAGCAGCAGCAGCAGCGGTGGGACATGAGTCAGCTGGTGCTGCTGAGACTGCTGCAGCAGCAGCAGAGGAAGTTGCATCCTCGGCAGCAGCAGCAGCAGCAGGGCGAGTGGCAGCAGGCAAGAAGGGCGTTAGTACGTTACGTACTGATGTTCTGTATGGAATCATCAACGCAGTGGTGGGGATCCCTACTATGATATCTTTTGCAGCCATTGTTTATCAGGTATGAGTGGCAGGCAGCTTACCACTGAAGCAGACTCGTGACCGCCTGTCAGTCCTATGAGACAATCCGGCAGATAAACCTGCAACTTGCTGCACCATACTAGCACATGCCGGCTAGTCGTTCCCCACTACCAGTGCTGCACTTTTTATATGCACTGCTGCAGGATGCCATCTACAAGCCCCATCTTGGCCAGTTAGCCTGCGTGTTATTCCTCAATGCAGCAGTGCGCCAAGTAATGTCTGGGATCGGGAGCTAAACCTGCAACGTATAAGCAACATATGCTTTAGCAACGTATGCTTTACCATTATGACACATGAGGGCTAACTATCGCCTACAACCAGTGCATACATGCTTGTCTGCACTGTTTTCAGGACGCCTTGTATAAACCCTATCTTGGCCAGTTGGCCCGCATATCATTCTTCAGTGCAGCAGTGCACCAACTCGTGTTCACTATCTGGAGCAGCCTGCCCTTCGCCGTCGGGCAACCACAAGACGTAGGCCTCATATTCCTGTCCGCGATGGCAACCGGCGTGGCGGAAATTGGTCAAGAAGTTGGGTTGACGACGGCAGAGGTTGTGGGGACAGCATTGTTGACACTGACGGTTGCGACCGTGCTCGTGGGAGTGATGACCATGCTTGTTGGTGGGTACCGGGGCCGGGTGTCTTGGTGCTGGCGTAGCTTCCGGTTTCGCATTGAGAAAGATGGTTACATGTACAAATGTATACATTGCTGCGTGTTATGTCGCACTCTCCGATGGCGATAATGAGCAAAGTAATCCAGGGTTGTGGGGTTGACTATGGCGGAGGTTGTTGCGTTGGCGTTGTTGACACTGACGGTCGACCGCGCTCGTGGGAGTGATGACCATGCTTGTTGGTGGGTACCAAGGTTAGGAGCCTTTGGCTTGGCTTGGCTCAGGGCTTGGTGTAGGATACGCGGTTACACATCTTGTGTACATTCTGTGTGTTGCGTGGGAGATCTCTGATGGCGACATGGGCAGAATGGTCAAGAAGTTGGCTCAAGTATGACAGAGGCCCTCCCAACAGGTTGTTGGGACAGCGCTGTTGACAGTCACAGTTGCTACAGCTCTTGTGGGAGTCATGACCATGCTTGTTGGTAGGTACCGGGGCCGGGTATCTTGGTGTTGGCGTAGCTTGAGTTTGTTCTAGATAGGTGGTTACACACCTTGTGAACATTCTGCGTGTTGTGTGGGAATCTCTGATGGCGACATGGGCAAAAATGGCCAGTCGAGGTACCTGCGCTGTGTAGGCTACGTCTGTGTGGGAACCTGCATACGCTTGGGCTGTCATAGCAAGGAAGCGCTTGTTGACAAACCCTGCCACTGCTGCTGCTTCTTGTGCTGCAGCAAGGTTCAAGGCAGCAAGTCTGGTACGTGCCGCTACCTCTGGCCGGCAGGTACTCAGGCTATGTGGGCCACTTCTGCCAGACAGTGTCTAGCTGCTGACATATTACATACTGTCTTACATACAAGACATGTCTTTGTTACCTGTACCACCCCTGGTGCTGCTGTTGCTTCTGCTGCTGCTGCTGTGGTGGTGCGATGTGCAGCTAGGTTCAAGTTGGCCATTTTGGTCCAGCATGTCCCACTACCAGTGGCTGGTGATCACCCAGGCTACATGGCTGCTCTTGCCTAGCAGCTGCCATAGGACTTGGTTACAGTACAACCATCAACACATTCATCAACTGCCTGCTATAATGGCTGTCGTTTGTGTTCTATTGCAGCTAGGTTCAAGCTAGCAACTCTGGTGCAGTACGTCCCGCTGCCTGTGGTTGGTGGTTACCTAGGTTATGTGGGCTACTTCTGTCTGGCAACTGGCATAGGCCTTGGCTGTGATACAACAATCAACACATTCTAATGAGTGTGAACGTTTGACCAACAATCTGCTACCATGGCCGCTGTCTGTGAGCTGCTGCAGCTAGATTCAAGCTAGCAACTCTAGTGCAGTATGTCCCTCTGCCTGTGGTCGGCGGTCACCCAGGCTATATGGCTACTGTTGCCTAGCAGCTGGCATAGGAACTGGTTACCGTACAACCATCAACACACGTACCAACTACCTGCTACCATGGCTGTCGTTTGTGTTCTATTGCAGCTAGGTGTCAGCTAGCAACTCTGGTGCAGTACGTCCCGCTGCCGGTGATTTGTAATTACCCTAATGAGTGTGAACGTTTGACCAACAATCTGCTACCATGGCCGCTGTCTGTGTTGTGCTGAAGCTAGGTTCAAGCTAGCAACTCTGGTGCAGTACGTCCCGCTGCCTGTGGTTGGTGGTTACCCACCAAGGCTATACGGGCTATTTCTGTCTGGCAGCTGGCACAGGCCTTGGTTACCGTACAACCATCAACACAGCTACCAACTACCTGCTATAATGGCTGTCGTTTGTGTTCTGCTGCAGCTAGGTTCAAGCTAGCAACTCTGGTGCAGTACGTCCCGCTGCCTGTGGTTGGTGGTTACCTAGGTTATGTGGGCTACTTCTGTCTGGCGACTGGCATAGGCCTTGGTTGCGGTCCAACATTCAACACGTCCCAATGAGTGTGAACGTTTGACCAACAATCTGCTACCATGGCCGCTGTCTGTGTTCTGCTGCAGCCAGATTCAAGCTTGCAACTCTGGTGCAGTACGTCCCCCTGCCTGTGGTCGGTGGCTACCTAGGTTATGTGGGCTACTTCTGTCTGGCGGCTGGGATAGGCCTTGGCTGTGACACAACAATCAACACATTTACAAGTTGGGGCAATTTGATGCACAGAGGTGAGTTCTCTGCTCTTGTGTGTTTCACAGTGAAGTTCTCTGCATACTGATTGTGCACAGTGGAGTTCTCTGTACATCAAATGTGCACAGTGAAGTTCTCTGTACATTCAATGATTACAGTGGATCTCTTACACAAGTGTAAACATACATAGGCGTCCAGCAATCACATGCAAACTCCACACCGCAGTATGGCCAACTCTGAATGTGGCAAATGCTGCCTATGTTGCTAGCCAACTGACTTGCTATGGCCGATGCTCTTGCCGCACAGACCTGAATGTTCAGCAGAAAAATGCATGTATGGCCTGACTTACACAACCATTGCATTCAATGCGTGCATATCAGCGACTCATTTATCAGGGCCTGTGGGTGTTATGTGAGGAGGTTTGCTGTTCGTCTGATTGCTTTGGTTGCAGACGCCATGATAAAGTTTGTGCCAACCATATTGGCGGCCATGGTTCTCTGGATCTGTATGACACGAGCTAGATCACCCTGGGCACTGCCTGTAACCCTGGCAGCAGTACCAGCAGCATTCCATTTGTATCTGCTGGTGACTGGGACCACTCTTGATCAGGCACAAGATGCTGGATGGGTGCTGAAGCCACAGGGGAAAGCTACTGAGCAATTCTGGGAGCTCTATGGCCTGTGTAAGTGACCGTACCATTTTCAAATGTAGCCCGGCCTGTTACGCCAATTTTCTTTGATGAAATTTGTGACTCATAATCTATCATTCATGAAGTTGGACTTGAATCATATCAAGCTATTTAGCTGGCTGTTTGTCAACAGCCGTCGTTGAATGACGCAAGTGCAGATCAGGCACAGGATGCTGGATGGGCGGTGAAGCCACAGGGAAAAGCTGCCGAGCCAGCTTGGGAGCTGTATGGCCTGTGCAAGGAATATCCAGGTGGCTGGTGGGGGTTCTCTGTGACTGTTGATGCTTACTGTCTGGTTGGGCAACGCTTGCAGCGCCAGTAAGCCCTGATGGCAGGGACATCTGCAGGGCCGCCGCACATTATCAAGGACAAATCATGACTGTTCATGTATCACCGCAGTCAACATTGAGGACTGGAGCTTAGACGGCGTCTACCTACCGGCTCTGTTCCGCCAAGTACCCAAGATGCTCGGTTTATTCTTCGTCGTGACATTTGGCTCATGCCTTGACGTCGCGGCGATCCAGGCGGACATGCCGTTCCCCATCGACTTCAACAACGAGTTGGGAACAGTTGGCCTATCAAACGTTATAGTGGGACTATCAGGAAGCGGGTATACGGGAAGCTATATCTTCTCGCAGACTATATTCAGCATGCGGGCTGGTGTGGCGAGCTGGGCGCACGGAGCGGTAATCTTCGCGCTGGAGGCCGCGATTTTCCTGGTCCCTTATCAAGGTGCGCCTGGCGGGCTACTAATGGCTGAAGAATCTTTGTAAGTGCCTGAGACAGAGTGAACTTTTGTAGAGGTCTCCGGCCGCAGTCAATCCGTATCTCAAGGGTCATTTGCCCTTTGATATCCCACTATATCAAAATCTTATACCACAAAAGTAGCCTTGAAGGCCAAATAGCACTGCCGTAACTTCAACGTTGCATACCTGTATTGTCAGAGCGTTAAGGCGTATTATAAGTGCCGCCCTGCCCATGTTCTGCTGTCTGCAGTGGTGCAATATCTTCCCAACTTCTTCTTTGGTGCACTGCTGACCGTGTTTGGCATTGAGATCGCTGGTGACTGGTTGATAAGAAGCTATGCTAAGGTAAAGAGGTAGAATCACACCCCCCCTCCCCCCCTCTCCGGGAGAATTGGCACAGTAAATAATATGTATTGCTCTTACATGATGAAGAAAACACATACTCTCTCTTGCCGCCCGCCACCCCCCCCCCCCTCCCTCTCTCCCTTTTTCTTGTAAACACCTCAACTCATAGCTTCCTGTTTCATTAAAGTCACTGATGACAAGATCTCATGGCGATATTGTTATAACAATTTGTTATAACAGTGTAGTGACATGCCTACTCTCTGTCATGTGTGCTAGTTATAACTCCTGCTGTCACATGTCTGTGTTGGCAGGTGACTCGAGCCGAGTACCTGCTGCTGCTGGCTACATTCCTAGCCATCATGGAGCTTGAACTGGAGATGGGTGTGGCTGCTGGTATGCTGATGTGTATCATATATTTCACAGTTACATATGCAAAGGTGAGACTGGCTATGGCCACAGTAAGCTGTCATGTTTGATTGAACTTGTTATAACACAAATGTGTAATTGACCTCATGTTTGCAGTCGCTGGGCTAATGTAGGGGTCTGGTATCTTTGAGCAACATATGAACGGCAAGAGTGGCCACGTCACTAGGTATAAACTTCTCAGACAACAGTTCAACGCTATGCAAGCCAAGCAGTTGCCATCGATGTTGGTCTGTGTCTTCTCTGGTCTGCAGGCCAACCTCGCCGCGTTCACTGTACTTCCCAGCCGCTCAGCCGCAGTGCGCTCATATCTAGAAAGTGCCATCTTGGAAGCTCTCAGCGGCCGCCTAGCAACCGTCTCTCTCCGAGGATTCATGTTCTTCGGAAGCAGTGTAGCACTCAGCGACAAAGTCATAAAGCTCGCCGAGTCCTTGCTTGAAGGTCAGGGTCAGGTGGATGCTTCTCTCGCTGCTGCTAATGGAGCAGCAGCAGTGGCAGACGGTGCTGCTGCTGCTGCTGCCAGCAAGGATCATGCGAGAGCAGCGGTGGTGGTGGCTGGGGGGCCGACACGGGTTGTGGATGACAGTTTGAAGGAGGTTAGGTTTGCTACTGTTGCATTTGCAGGTGGGGGTGGGTTTTCAGAATCAACCCTAAGGCTTGTGTCAGTTCTATACCTGCTTCCAACTTGGCCAAGATAGCAAGGCACCCAAACTGCCACAGTCAGCAGTGCTGCAATCCACCTGCAACCATTGAACAGACAGTGTGTCTGCAACAGTGCTATTCCTCATGCAAGCGAGCACTGCACAACAACAATAGAGATTTAGCTGCTGTTGTAGTGGCGTCCGACTGAGAGACTGCAGTCAAGGGCGCAACTTGCGATCCCAGCTTGTTATTCACTGGTATCTTGTATCAACAGTGCTGGTCTCGTGCAAGGCCATTGCCAGATGGTTTAATCCTTTGTTGGTTTTGATTGGTTTCGTACTGGGTGTGGAGAGTACCATTCTAGATGGTGAGGTATCAACTGTAACTCTGTCCCTATCTTTTACACACACACACACACAACTTTGCCTGCTTTGACTTTGTGCAGATGAGGGAGTCACTGATGGCTCGTCTGGTCAAACCTCCGGCTTGGCTCCTGAACGGCTGGCAATGCTGGAGAAACAAGCACCAGCATTTGTCATAGTGGACTTTAGGTAAGTGCACAAGGGGTGGTCTGACCCAGGCATATGCCGATACAGATGTCAACAGGCATATGCTGATAAATATGCCAACAGGCATATGCTGATAAATATGCCAACAAGGGTTCACAGTTTAGGCATATGTTGGCTCATTGGTTGTCTGGTTTAGCTTGCAACCTAACAGCAGGTGTTTCAGAGACTTTGATGGAAAGACGGCCCAGCGTCACATGGATAACATGACCCAGCTCAGAAGTAGTTTCCAAGCTTAATATTGCTTTGTACTTTACTGCAATTACTACGATGCCGTGACTACAGTGCTTTAAACCATTTTTCTTGAATCATGGTGGCCTCGTTAAGTGGTGGCAGGAGGGTGGATTTGATCAGGGCGTGGCTGCCATTGGAATTCAATGCATCCATCGGGGTGTTCCAGACATACACAACTGATCACTTTTCTGCTGTTGACCATGCAAATACTAAGTAGTCATGTTTTGCAAGCTGCGATATTAAAGGCAATAAGTCCGTCATACATACAGTAGTAGAGCTGTCACAACAATAGCGAATGAGATCATCAGGACTGCTGCTGACCAATTTGTTGTGAGTTGCTGCAGGCATGTGTTGGGCATAGATGCAACAGCAGCACAGACCCTTGCATCCCTGGCCATGGTCTTGCGCCGCATGGGAGTGGAGCTCATCATAACACGTGTTACTAACAGATCCATACGGCGATTACTCATCGCTCATAAGATCATATCTGCAAAGGATCTTGGTGGATCTGATGCTGCGGGATTGAGCGGTTCCGGGGCAACAGCGGATGGGGTTAGTGGAGGCAATGCAAGCAGTAATGCTCAGGTGTGGCGGCCTTGCATTTTTGCATTTATGTCTTGGATCATTGTTGTTTCTATTGTTTCTGCTTGTCTGGTCCTGTTTTCTGCATTTTGTTTCTTGCAATTATGCATTTCTTCTTGCAATTGATATGTATCTTTTTACTTACTGCAGTTTCATTGCTATTCCATTGCATTGTTATTGCAGTTGTATTGCATTCTTTATTGCATTCTGCTATTGGTCATGGGCCCGCATGCCTGTGTTTTGACGACGCATGTGAGGCTTCCATTGCTACTAGTCCCCCCCCCCCCCCCCGCCCCGCGCCCAATCTTCTTCATTCTATCTTGTTCACAATGCATCAACGTTATCAACTGCTCATACAGACACCGTGAAGATAACACATTGGGCTGTACAAGCGATCGCGTTTGTATATGGTTGAGTTACAGCAGCAACCTGAGTACTTGCTTTCTCAAACACATGTATGCTGGCTCCGAGTGGTACAAGATTGCTCTGGATTAAATATCTGGGATCAGACAGTGTGTTTTGCTGTGCCCCCTTAATTTTTCCCCCCCCCCCCCCCCCCACACACACACACAAACACACACACCCTGCCCCTTCCTTCCACCCCGCCCCTTACCTAACCCCTTTGCTTAATGTAATCATGTACAGGTGCTGGTAGTAGAAGATGCTAACGAGCTGGAACAGCCACTGCTGCAGCAGCAGCCGCAGTCGCAGCAGCAACAGCAACAGCAGCAGCAGCAGCAGGAGCAGCAGGAAGGCGATCCTGATGAGGATTATGGATTCTGTCGAGTGTTTGAGACGCTCAATGAGGGGGCAAAATACGCAGAAGACAGGTAAACAATGAACTTATGAATAAACTTAGGAATACTTGGGTATTTTGATTTCGCAACCTCTCAGGTTTACAATATATCTATAGAAATTTGAAAGGTTCGTTAGTATACTAACGTAGCCTGGCATGCCAGACAAGCATGGAGTTGCAGCAAGTTTCCCGGTCTGCCACTTGCATCCTTAGTCCTTAGAAGTCATTCAAAGTTGATCTCAACAACTATACGTGGAATCATGTTGCGTCTGCTGCTCGCTCAGCCTATTATAGGGCCCTCTCAGGCTGCTAGCTCGATCTGCAGGATGCTCCATCTGCCGGGAGGCTTCAAGACTCTGTAACAGGCCTAGGCCTCTGCATTCAGCAGTCCGCCAGTGCCACAGGGTAATGCCTGCCTGCCTACATCACAGAGCAAACCCTTTATATACCCATTTTGCCACTGGATGCTAGACGCTTCGCCTCATCAATTGACACCTGCGTTCCTTATGTGCACGTGCAAACTGCACACTCAGGTTTTTGGAAATGCTCAGTCTACTGAAATTTCTCAAGAATCCCTGACCGGCCTCTCCCTACACCAGTTCATGACCATGCATGGCAACAACAACACTTCTAAGTGCTGGCTGATTTCACTTGTGAAGGCTGGCTGATTAAAGGCCTGTCTCTGCACCATTTATTGGCCAGGCATTGCAACCAAACAGTTCCACAGCTGGCTGATTCCAATAATCCTGTGCCAAGCAATCATCGTGTCGTCGTGGCTGTTGTCTTCTATCACAGGTTGCTAGCAATGGCTCAGTCCGCTGGTCTTCCCTGACCGGCCTCTCGCTACACCAGTTCATGGCCATGCATTGCAACAATAACACTTTCAGCAGCTGGCTGGTCACAGTCCTAACAGCTGGCTGATTACAGGCCTGTCTCTACACCAGTCCATGGCCATGCAGCCAAACAACTCTAGTAGCTGATTAAACCCCCTGCCAAGTGAAATATTCTGCCGCCGTTGCTGCTGTGTTCTATCACAGGTTGCTAGCAATGGCTCAGTCTGCTGGTCTTCCCTGACCGGCCTCTCGCTACACCAGTTCGTGACCATGCAACGCAACAATAACACTTCTAGCAGCTGGCTGGTCACAGTCCTAACAGCTGGCTGATTACAGGCCTGTCTCTGCGCCAGTTCATGGCCATGCAGCCAAACAACTTTGATAGTTGAGTAAACCCCGGCCAAGCAAAACATTGTGCCGCTGTTACTGTTGCATTCTACTACAGGTTGCTAGCAATGGCTCAGTCCGCCGGAATGCTTCAAGATTCTCTGACCGGCCTCTCCCTGCACCAGTTCATGGCGATGCACTGCAGCCAGACTCTGCTCACAGCCGGCTGTGATGTGGAACAAATAACAGATGAAGTTGCCAAGCTGGGTGTTGAGCGGAGGATAGCTGCGGGGGAGAGGCTGTTTAGCTTCGGAGAGGTTCCGGACAAATTCTACCTTGTGCTCAAGGTGTGCTGATAGAGGGCCTCAGCAAAATCGCTGTTCTGTGCGATGACATAATTATATATAAGCCTTTTTAATGAGATAGGACCCCATTTAGGATGTGTCAGGAGAGGACCCCGACAAGTTCTATCTTGTGCTCAAAGTGTGCTGGTAGATGTTAGGGTTTAGGGTGTAAAGGTCGAGGTTTAGGGCTTGGCAAGGTAGCTGTTGTGTGACAAATCATGCATAACACTTGTTGACTATGAGCATAAGCTACCAGTTTTCAGGCCTAATGCAGCAGGCTAAGCTTGGTACAGAGAGCCAGGACACCGGCACCTAAATGCATGTGTTGTTCAAGCAGCCAACATGTTGCATTGACATGCAGGGTGTGGTAGTGATGCAATTCAGTCTGTGAACACAAAAGTCTCCACCCCATACCCAGCAGTTGTCAAAACCAACTGCATATTGGCTCAATGCACTGTTGTTCAAGCATCCAACATGTTGCATTGACATGCAGGGTGTGGTGGTGATACAAGTAAAGAGCCTGAACCCCCCTCCCAGCAACTTCCGGCAGCTCCCCGCACAACTGGACGTGTTTGAAATTGAGCGAAGCTTCTCATCAGGGCAAGGTGCCGTTGTCGGCATAACAGACTTTGTACTACGACGACAGAGAAGCTTCCAGGCGGACACAACTTCGGAATGTGTGGTGTATGAGATCAGTAGGCAAGCTCTGGAGATCATGGTGTCGGAGGTCCCAGCAGTGGCAACTGCGCTGCAGGTACGGGTGCAGACACATGCACACACATCGGCACAGACTCTGGCTTGTATGTTTGACCACGCAACCAGTACTTTGTGGAGGTGCTTTGAAATATGCTCAACTTTTCTGATCTGCTGTCGTGCCATCTTTTCCTGCTCTTGGATCTGTAGCATGTAGTACACGTAACAGGGTCCACAGTTCTCTGCCCACATGCTGCTTGACAAATCCTGCTGCTCCCATGCTCCTTGTTAGTTAGTAGTTTGAAAACCACGTC
Organism: Coelastrella sp. UTEX B 3026; assembly: GCA_002588565.1. NCBI lineage: Eukaryota > Viridiplantae > Chlorophyta > Chlorophyceae > Sphaeropleales > Scenedesmaceae > Coelastrella > Coelastrella sp. UTEX B 3026. The sequence goes on along the minus strand of NSMO01008992.1, from coordinate 16,927 downwards.
AGATCGTGATGATAATTGCTATCAGCCAGCCATAGCCATACAGCCATGGGCCTCGCGCCTGATGTTCCACAGGCGGATTGTGACCAACTCATGATACGGCCTTAGTTCAAGTGTTTGTCTCTGTGTGCGTTGTGTGCAGGCCATACTCTTGCGTGATGCCTGCTTGAGTGAGGTGTATGCTTATGAAGTGCTGGAGAGATCCAGCAGAGCATGAGGGACCGCTGCCACTGGGTACACACGAACCTTGTACCAGCTGGTATCAACTGGCTGCAGCTGTTTATTAACTGTTGAGCACTGTTTGCCAAGGGCGAGTTGAGTGCCAAAGCTGAAGCAACAGCTTTGACTAGGTGACAGAATCTTCAAAGCTGAAGCAACAGTGTGCATCTCAATAGGTACTCTATATGCCAGTGCTGAAGATGAAAGCATGCATGCATGCAGAGTGCGGTAACTGAATGTGCACGTGAGGTGGCAATACTGCAAGCTCTTTGGGAGTGTGCTTGCGCTGATTGGGCTCGCCAATCTTGAAGGAAATTGAGCTGGCTGTGGGCAGATCATCTAGTGGATGCCGTGAAGTGTATGGCCGGCCAGCAAACCGCAAACGGGGACAGTGCTTTTGTGTTGTACTTTGGGTTTTTGTGTGATGTTTGCACAACAGTTTCTCTTGCTGTGGTGGAGAATTTCCGCTGGGACAGCCGCGTTCAATATCAGCGGCATATATATAGCACTCCGCTGACGTGCGTTCGGCGCCATAAAAATGGCACGCCCATCTCCCAAGTAAAGGCCTTATGGTCCCAATAGCAGTGTTTGCCCAAGGGCTGAACATGCCCGAACTGTCTTGTTCGGCTGACCGCTCCCCTCCAATCGCACCACTGGTTCACGGTTTGAAAATTCGATCACAAGATTCAAAGTTGCAGCAGCTGTAAGGAGAACAAGATATACAGCCCCAATAAGTATTGTATAGCATACACTACGCCACATGTAGCCTGCAGCAACTTGCTTAGCATTCTATGTGCATGAGCTAACGTTCACAGCTGCATCACACGCAGCGTGCAATAGTGACACGGTTGACTTACACGGTGCGTACGGCATGACATGCCAGCGCCAGTTGAACGTAGAACAGACTGTCGTTCTCACGACAAAGAGACTAGTCTGTACTGGCATGAGTGGCGCCACCCGAACTAGTACGAGGTCCAGAATCCTCCGGATTTTCTAGAACCCGTTCTGCTTCCTGCCCTCCCTCCTCATCAACATCAGCTTGCTGCTCTCCTGAGGTCCCTGCATGCCCCTCACCCGGGCTGCTTTTCCTACTCTTCTTGCGCTGCTTCTGCTGCAACCGTGCTGCAGCTTCTCTCACTGCTGCCGGAAAGTCTTTTCGCACTTCTGAAGGCAGATGCCGCAGTATTACATGCCAGCGCCGCTTGCACTGCAAGGCAATATCAGATAAAGGGATAGGGTTTAGACTTTCGAAAACCTCTAAAGGCAGCGCATGCTGAATGCACTCTTCCATTGACAGATGGTGCAGGTACGCATTGGATTCACTGACTGTTTACACGTAACACCCAATTGTTGCAACTCTGGCTGCTGAACGCCGATAGCAAGCAATCAGGATCCGGCTTTTGGCGCACGTCTTGCGTCCCACAGGGACAATTTGCTTTGGTAAGCTTCACAAAGAGAGGCCGTTGCAAACACACCCTGTTGTGGCGGATGTGATTAAGCCGTGTACAACAGAAAAAACCACGCATGTTTCCACAACACACAACTTTCTCCGCTGCATTGCCATTCAATTGCACTATGCTAGTGCTAGCAGTGTGGTGTAGATTGCAAGAACAATAAGGACAAGCGCAGTTCAGTTAGCAGTACAAGCATGGCACCTGACAGGCCGCAAATGGACCCTGGCAGAAGTGTAAACCGGGTGTATAAAACAGCATGGGGTTTTAGCTGCTAGATATGGGAAGGGTGTAGGAGTTGAGAGTGAACCGCTAGAGCTCCGGCCGCTCAAAGCATCTGCTTTGTGGTACATTCCTAAAAGCAGTTGACGGCTTCAAACGTGCAGTGAGCATTGATGTTTCAGAGCTTGTCCACATGAGCAGCCCAAGTCTTCTTTGGGTGGCGACCCCCGCAAGGCACTGCAGCTTTGCCAGCACGTTTATCTTGTTGCATTGGCTCAGTCACCTTTACAGGTGTCCTATGATCGTGCAGGCAGAGCCAGAGCTGATTGTGACCGCTACGAACGATGCGGCACCAATCTCAAGACGATGCTGAAGTGCATGCACGTATTGCGCATTTGGAAAGACTTCTGCCTTGCCTTTGGCATCTTTCATCTGAGGTGGGACTATGCATATGCTGTCCTGACTGCTGCTGTATGTCCACATGCACAGCTATAGCGGCTGCCCTCAACTGTTGTCTGATGGGTCACTCAGTGACACATTGATATGTTTGCAAGTTGAGACTATGGCGCGATTTCACTAGTTCGGGCCGGCGGAAAGAGCGCTCCCGATTGGGGCACCTTCACGGCCGCTGTCGGGCCAAAGCCGTATTGTAATCACAAAACGACTGCATTGAGCATGTTTCCGGATGCACGGGCATCGCGGTGCGGGCAGCAAATCCTGTGACACCTGGGCAAGCGATTGCCGGATATGCTTGTATCTGGATTGTGGATCAAGTTGCAAGGTTGGTGCGCCGGATGGTGGCTTGGCACCATAGCAACGTATAAGGAGGCTGGAAGGATTGCCTCTGAGCGTTGCCTCATGGACGGAATGTCCTCCTGTAACGTGCCAGAAAAAAAATGCTTCGCCAGCAAGATATGTTGTGCAATCTATTATAGTGAGGGGACGAGTTTATTGAGCACGTGTGAGCGTTCTTCGGACATGCACTGCGGGCACCAGGTTCTGTGACTCTTCGAGTTGACCACAAAGTATGGCCAGCCCGCACGGATCGTTGTACATTTGTCTTTATACAAGCTTGTTCTCAAAAATATACGCAGTACATGGCGCAGCTGGGCCAGAGGACACACTGTCTTATCGTGGGTCAAAGCACAGAGTCAGCTGCAAACCAGGTGATTAAGGGGTGTCTTCTAGGCTAGGACATCGTGCGAGGTACGTTTTCGACAAATGCAGCTACCACAGGCAGACCTCGCACTCATGTGCAGTACAGCCCAGCTAGGCCAAGCCCAAGACGCTTCTCGCACAATCTTTCAGACGCGAACCAAAGAGCATATTTAGCTGCAAGCTATGCAATTGTAAGCTGTCTTCCAGGCTACAACAGTGTGCAAGACACGTGTTCGACGACTATAACGCAGCTAGCACAGCCGATAGGCGGGAAGTCTGTGACTTACAGGCGACTTAGATGTGCTGGACCAGAAATTCATTACGGCAACAAGCTGCGCTGCTTGAAGTGTTGTACCGTGTGGCTTGCACTAATTCACTGCTGGGTGTTTGCAGTTTCCAAGAGCTGCATGGTGTGGTCGCAGCGCCGCAACAGCCTGCAGTGCAGGGCCAGCTGCCTTGGCTGACCTGTATGGTTTCATGGCCGGGGTATGCAGTGCAGCAATGCAAGCTTGCAGGAGTTGCTCTGTCTGCCACAACAGCAACCTCAAACAACGACGACAACAAGAACTCAACTTGCTGAGCCGCTAGTTTTTAATATTTTAATATTTTACAATAATATTTTAATATTTTACAATAATAATTTATATTTCAAGATTTTATAATAGTAAACATGACTGAGCAGTCCGCATGTAGGACTCTAGCCTAGAGTCGTACATGCGGACTGCTCGGTCATGTTTCAAATACATCATAGTTTCAAATATCATGGAATACATGGCAGCACCACCCGACCGTGCTGGGCGTCCGCATGTGCTGCAGCGCATCGGCACTGCTGCTGTGTTCTGGTTCCAATGCGTTTGCAATACAAGTCTGCATGGAGTGATGTTTAAGATAACACATATATGCAGTTGATGCCCACCTGTTGTGCAGTCCAACCAGGAACCAGGTTGTCCCACTTGATCTCAAACTCCTGCTTCCCCGGTGTCGCCGCCAATGCAGTGATCAACACAGTGTCATTGCCAGGCGCCCACTGACCCGACGCTATCATGCCAGGACTCATATGGCGGTGCCAACGCTGAGCACACTGCAGTAGACACAGCAAAACACCAGGGAGGATTGATGTCAAGCACTTCTTGCTATGCACCAATGAACAACAGTGCCCTGTTGAAGCTGGACAGGCACACAGCAACACAAGGAAGAATGCACAAGGATCTACTCGGCAATAACACCGTGTGATTGCCAGGTGCCACTCTCAGAGAATAGTATTGATAACTGTGTTGCTTTGATTGATCAAACAGACACCACAGCTGCTGCTGCAGCAGTAGGGGTCATCATGAGTGAAGTCGCATTCCGAATAGGGTCAAGGCGTATTCGGGATGTTCTTGAAAAGTTGAAAAGAGGACTGTCAAACAAGAAATGTGTTGTTCGTACTTCTACTCATGCTTCTACCTGCCTGTACTGCTGTTTGCAGGGGAATGCCACTGGCTGGTTGACCGCAAGAGTGCTGATCTGAAGAGAGGAGCAATAACAGCCATTGCCGCTGCTTTACCAGATCGGACATGCAAGGCTGTCTGGCAGTTTGTACAAGCCAACTACACACCACTTGAAACAGAGGTATGGTCGCTGGCTGGGTTCATGGTTTGGTAGAGATGATTGGGTACAGCTTGTATTAGTGGCGCCTTGAGTAGTGAACTTTGCAGACTGCATTCTTAGGTTTCACTTGTCCTTTCATGTTATGATCTGCATGAGGTGTAGTTGGTTTGGTGTTAATTAAGCCTGTGAGTCTTGTATGACCAAATTCAGACTTGCATGGGTGTCTGGCATTGGTCCACAGTAGTGTTAGCAACACTACACACAAAACGCATGCGACACAACTTGAGCTGCATGAGGCTGTTGGTGATGGCAGCTTTGACGTTGCTATGAAGCTACATGTACATTCAGATGCTTATAGGGTGATTTGACTGCCAAGGAGGATACCTAGCTTCTTGAGCTGCATGAGGCTGTCAACGATGGCAGCTTTGACAGTGTTATAACGCAACGTACTGCTGTGACTGCTCTATCACAGGGTGCAAACACTGCCGAGGACGATGCCCGGCTGCTTGAGCTATACAACGAGATAGGCGCCAGATGGAAAGAGATCAGCACTCGGATGGGCAGGCTGGACAGAGCCGTGAGAGACAGAGCAAAGATGCTGAACTATGGCAAAGAGCGAACTACAGGTCAGCACACTGAATGTAACCTGTAGGGAATTTGCTTGGTATGGTTACATGTTGTTATTGCAGGTTGTGTTCATAGATGTTGGTCTGTAGGTGTGGACCCCATCAAATGCAACTTATGCGTATAAGATAGAGAGAGAAAAGTTACAGTGGAAGTTATTTTGTTCACTATCTAGAGTGTTACTCTCCACACCCCATAGAAACCAGTTAAGGGGAGGTATACCCAATTAATGCAGGGGCTGGTTCTGAGCCACCAGAGGGCCTATCGAGGCCCGGGTGGTACCGCTGGACACAGCAGCCGGCATAGGCCACGGTCCCAGGATCAGACCAATTGAGACTCAGTCAAGCGCTCTGTTGCAAGTTGTACGTATGATGATGCCTTTGATCCAAGTGCTTGTCTTTGTGTGTGTATACACGCTGCTGCGATTGACATGTGAATGATACTGGTGCATCAGCAATAGATCTAGCTGAGGACGGCTCGATGATACAAATACTTATTGTTGCTGTTGCTGTTGCTATTGCTGCTGCTACTACTGCTGCTGCTACCACTGCTGCTATATCCCAGGTTGTTGGAGTGAGGAAGAGTCTGATACGCTGCAGTCGTTTGTGTCGGCCTACCGCCAAGCTGTTGCTGCAGCCGGCGGTGATGAGGGTGACATGCGACGCATCAGCAAGTCATTGCTGCCAGATGAAGCCATGGAGCCAACCTGTCAGCAACGTGGTAAGTGTGGGTGTTGCCTATGTCATTGGGCAAAATGCAAACCATGCATAGACTTTGACCCTACTCACGGCTTTGACCTTACTCACTCCTACTGCTGCAGCAGCGGCTGTGGTGGGCCACCTCATCCATACGGCTCTAACCTACTCAGGGATGCGACTTCACTCATGATGACACTACTTCTTCGTCCCGTCGGTTGGTAAGTGCCTTTTCGGATACCTCTCGTAAAACAGTTCATCAGGCCCGCAGGCGATGCCGTGTTGGCACAAGCTTGATCATCGTCATCATTTCTGAGCAGTCTGGTGCTGGTGCTCCTGTGTCCAAAAGGTCTACTGTTCGTCCTGGGGTGTAAGTGTTTGACTATACCACGGCTAAGCAGATGCAGCTTACAAGCTGGTTGACACTGCTTGCACTCCAACCAACAGCAATGACCTGTGCAAGTGATATGTGTCTGTCAACCAGTGTCATAGGGTTTTTTGTTGTTGGTTGGTTTTCCCCATGGCGGTAAGCTTGTGATGACTGGTTTGGATCACATTGGGTGGGCACTGTGCTCTTAGTGCCTTGTCCCTGGTTAGTGCAGCCAGCACTAACTGACGTGACCTGTTCTGTGTACCTAGAGTAATCTGGTTGACCTGTCTGTCGACCAGTCAATCTTTCAGGCACTTTGCTTGTGTGTCTGATACATTCTGGCACAGTTAGGCACTTGACTGGTCGACAGATCATGCCAGCCAGTTGTGCTCTATCGCGGTTTGAGGCTGGTTTGTACAGCTGTCCCGTCCTGTGCTCGGGACGTGGGATACGACTGCGTCCTTTGCACATCCGGTGGAACAGCTGGTGTTTAGTCCGTTTGAGGTGTATTGGCTGCGTTGATGAGTGACGCAGCTGTTTATGTCCGACGATAGGGCTTCCGCTCTAGTGGCCTGGTATCCAGTCATCATCATCATCCAGTCATCATTTTTTGACGCTTGGACACGGCCTTGGGCGGTTTGTTGTGGCGAGTTGTGATGTAACCGATCAAACCCCGTTGTTTGAAACCGTGCGTTCTTGTTCGTGGTATGGCAACAAATTCATCATCATCATCATCATGATCATCGTCATCATTTCGGCACAAGCTTGAAAACCACTCTGAACTCTTCACTTGCAAGAGAACACCGTTGTTTCGGAACCAGCCGTGTCGGTGTCCCGCACCTACTGCCTACCTTCTGCTTTAGACTTACTGTCGCAACCTTGCAGTTCGCTTCAAGGTATCCCAAGACGTGCATATGTCAAGCAACAGGATGCGTTGGCACTGCTTGCGTACCGCAGTAATGCTCGTGGCGCTGGCCAGCGCACTGCGGCACTATGCACATGCCGACACCATCACATGCAGTAATTTTCCAGGGATAAATTGTCGGTATTGCTTCTCGGCACGCAGCAGTGCTAGATGCAAGGCATATGGCAATATTGGCATGGCCTTCTGCTGCACCACCCTGTGGTCGCGGCCAGGAGTGTGCGAGCGATGTCTTGATGATAGAGGTTGCGACCCGTCAAACCGGTACAGATACAAGTTCTGCTGCCCCAAAAGTGGCAATCGCAACTGCGCCTGGCCAGCCCCGGGAGACTTTGTGGATGATGTGTATTATTGCACCAAGAGAGCTTGAACAAGAATGCTTGCAGGCAGCAGTCGTAATGTACGCTTGGTAGACGTGCTCCACCTGGACGACGGGTTTGCTGCTTCTTTGCTGCTGTATTAGCTGCATTGCTGGCCTTGTATGTTTGCGATTGTCATATGGTTGCCATTATGTTTGCTGTTGTGTGAAGGAATGAATGAACTCCGCGTAGCGGTTTCGATAGAGCGCTAGCATAAGTTGAGGGAGGGTGATGTGCGTGTTGAGCTGACTCCACATTCCCTACCGTTCGCTCTCGTCCCTGAAGGGGCGAGAGGGCTGGTACTTGCTGTTGTAATCATTGTTTGCTGCCCTGGTAATTTCATTATATTTTGCTGTTGTGATATTTGCAAGCTTGTTAGGGCCACGTCGCGCTTGGGGCCTGGTTCTTACCATATGGTACATGCATGTATACTCTGCCCGAACATACCGTGCGCTTCTTTTCACACTGCACAAGTTCCAACCCTCCTTTTGCCTGTTTGTGTACACTATCACAGCGTGGCCTGTTACTTTGTAGAAGGCATTCTTGGAGCACGTCCCAGAGTTGGTCGTACCAATGCAATGTGTCAGACATCACTGATTAGTGACGCTGCTGATTACCTAAGGGCTTTAAAGTTGCTGGTTTTGCGTCTTGAGATACACAGTCGAGTGAGCAACTTGACTAGTAGTGCTTTGAGTAAGTGGTCCTTCGAGCAAGTGGCCCTTTGAGCAAGTAGTCCTTTCAGCAAGTAGTCCGTTTGAAACAGCCGATCCCGGCTTTGTTTGTTTGCTTCCGTCTGACTCTTTTATGATGCCTGTAGGTTTTAGCAGGCATTATGCCCTGGTCCGCAGTCCAGATCATCCATGATGGTTCTGCTCAGCTGTCCGCACTCAGGTTGTATATAGGCTGACTCTGCGTACATGTTTATTGACCTCATATACCTTTCATACGTCTGCATTGTTGTTATCTTTGAGTCGATACACTACACAGTCTTGCTTGCAGCTTGTTGAGGTTGCTAGTTCTGCACAATGGAATCTGACCAGTTGCTGTCAGGGTATTGGTGGCTCTATCGGCGTTCGCGCCAATTTCGCCGGATGCATATGCGAGCGTCCGAGCTGGTTTTGGGCACTCTTGGGCATTGAGAACCTGTTTTGGGAGTACTCGCTATGCTTGTTCAACCGCTGCAGTATTGATCGCTTCCGAACACTTCGGCCTGACAGGTGCTTAAATGTGCCAGATTCCAAGCACGAGTATCTAAAAAGAGATTTTTAAACACAACGCTGGGTATCCAGTACACGCAACGCAATGGAAGCAGGGTGAGCCCGGCACAAACAGCAACCAGTAGCGCACTGAGCTTGCTTGCTTCACGGCTGCAGACCACACATATGCCTTTTATCCCAAGAGCCCTAGCCTTTCTGTTGCGTGCATTCATGATTAGCTTGCCTGAAGCTTACTAAAGCACATGCGGGTTGCACACGGGTGGAAGGGCGGGTGGAAGGGCGTCCTGGCCGCTGCAGCTTAGACAGCTGCATTGAGCGGCGCTAGCCTGACTAAATATCATAGCTTTAGTGCCAGCTCCGGTTGGCAGCGGCTGCATATAAGGGTGGCTGCGCCTGACGACCTAGTGTAACTTGAGACCAGGTCTAGTCAGTGGCATGCCGCAGCAACCGCTGCTGCGCAGCAACCGCTGCTGCCTGGATCAGGTGTGGCTGGAGTGCCGCGAGAAATTGATCTGAATTGTGCAGCGAGACAGAAACAGAATCTGACTCAGGTCCAGCTTGCAGCTCATCACCAAGTGATACCTTGGACAGTAGTTCAAGCAGCACTACCAGCACAGTTGCAGTATAGAGCATCGGCAGCTGGTACCGCACCTGCAGCCTGCCAACCCCACCTACTCAAGTAGTGTGAAGGGTTTGTAGCAGTATGAACAGCATACAGGCGTACGCTAGCTCAATGCCAGTTCCAGACTGGAACGGCACTCAGCATGGACAGTCGCACATTGCATTTGCTGTATATGGACCGGAGGCTGTTGCAGTATATGGACCGTCGCGACATGCTCAGCACCACCAAGCTTGCTATGTCTGTCGGGCTAGTTCTTCTTAGCACCTTTTTTGGTGCCCCTCAGACTGGTCACAGGCTAATTGCAAGCGGGAAATGCCGTGTCTCATTTTGGTGTGGCATGTTTTGTTGAACTCTGAGAATCATATGGGCTGTGTATGTTTCTGTATGCTTCATACGGGGTCATACAGGGTCATTGAGGCACCGTAAGTGTCGTGAGTGTCAGGCTGAATCAAATTTTGTCCCGAATTCAACGAACTCCGCTAAGACTGGAAATTCGGTTCTGACGACATCTCGCTTCAACCTCAGCATGTAACCAGTCTGAGGGGCACCAAAAGACGTGCTAAGTAAAACCAGCCCGACATACACAGCAAGCCGTATCTGAAGCTTGATCTGAAGGCGGCGTGCAGCGATGCCATCCTTGACCTGAATATATGGAGCTTGTGTTTTACGATGCGTGTATAAACAACTCAAGCTGTGGAAGCTCTCCTCCGGGCCAGCCCGGCTCAGCATGCGCAGCATAGCACACCTGACGTGCGTCCGGCGCCATTAAAATGGGACACTCTTAAGGATCGTTGTACGCACAGACTGTTTGGTCCTAATAGCAGTGCATTCGCAGCACTAGCAGTCATGAAGAACCGACCATGCACGTGTTGTGTCGGCTGACCGCTCCTGCTCCGCGTTCGGCCGGTCGTACCAGTGTTTCACGATCTGGAAATTTAGATCAACTTTCAAAGATGCAGCGAGACAAACAAGAGGTACAGCCGCATCACACGCAGCTTGCAAGTGTGTCAGGGTCAAGTGCTGACAGTATCACACGCCAGCGGGTAGTCGAACGCAGCACAGACTGTCGTCCTGACGTAACAGCGACTAGTCTGTACTGGCATAAGTGGCGCCACGCGAAACCAGTACGAGGTCCAGAATCCTCCGGATCTTCCAGAAACCTATTCTGCTTCCTGCCCTCCCTCGTCATCATCATGCTGCTGCTCTGCGGTGGTCCCTGCGGCCCTCTTGCCCGGGCTGCTTTTCCTACTCTTCTTGCGCTGCTTCTGCTGCAACCGTGCTGCAGCTTCTCTCACTGCTGCCGGAAAATCTTTTCGCACTTCTGAAGGCAAATGCCGCAGTATTACATGCCAACGCCGCTTGCACTGCAAGGCGATATCAGACAAAGGGATAGGGTTTAGATAATTGAAAACCTATAAAGGCAGGGCGCGCTTAATGCACTCTTCCATTGACAGATGCAAGTACGCATTTAGTTCACTGACTGTTAACATGTAAGACACGAGTGTTGCAAACCTGGCTGTACATGGCTGCCACATGCCGGACCACAGCAAGCGATCAGGATCCAGCTTTCGGCCATGCGCACGTGCTTGTATTCCACAGGGACATTTTGTTTCGTGAGCTTCACAAAGTGAGGCCGTTGCAAACACACCCTGTTGTGGTGGTTGTGAACAAGCCGTGTACAACAGAAAAACCACGCATGGGTTTACAACATACCACTTTCTCTGCTGCATTGCCATTCTACTGCACTATGCTAGTGCTAGCAGTGTGGTGTACATTGCAAGAACAATAAGGACAATTGCAGTTCAGTTAGCAGTACAAGCATGGCAGCTGACAGGCCGCGGATGGACCCGGGCAGAACTGCAATCTGGGTGTATAAAGCTGCATGGGGTTTTAGCTGCTAGATGTGGGAAGGGTGTGGGAATTGCCAATGTGAGAGTGAACCACTAGAGCTCAGAGCATCTGCTTTGAGGTACATTCCTTGATGCAGTTGACGGCTTCAAACGTGCAGTGAGCATTGATGTTTCAGAGCTTGTCCACATGAGCAGCCCAAGTCTTCTTTGGGTGGCGACCCCCGCAAGGCACTGCAGCTTTGCCAGCACGTTTATCTTGGTGCATTGGCTCAGTCACCTTTACAGGTGTCCTATGATCGTGCAGGCAGAGCCAGAGCTGATTGTGACTGCTACGACCGATGCGGCACCGATCTCAAGACGATGCTTGAGTGCATGCATGTATTGCGCATTTGGAAAGACTTCTGCCTTGCCTTTGGCATCTTTCATCTGAGGTAGGACAGTGTGCATATGATGTCCTGACTGCTGCTGTATGTCCACATGCACAGCGGTAGCGGCTGCCCTCAAGGGTTGTCTGATGGGTCGCTCAGTGACACATTGATATGTTTTAAACATGACAGAGCAGTCCGCATGTACGATTCTAGCCTAGAATCGTACATGCGGACTGCTCAGTCCTATTTTAAATATATCAATGTCTTAAATATCATCGATTACATGGCAGCACCACCTGGCCGTGCTGGGCGTCCGCATGTGCTGCAGCGCCATGTCATACAGCGCATCGGCACTGCCTCTTGTACCCAATCTGTTTGCAATACAAGTCTGCATGAAGTGATGTTTAAGGTAACACATATATGCAGTTGATGCCCACCTGTTGTGCAGTCCTACCAGGGACCAGGTTGTCCCACTTGATCTCGAAGTCCTGCTTCCCGGGCGTTGCTGCCAGTGCAGTGATCAACACCGTGTCATTGCCAGGTGCCCACTGACCAGAGGCTATCATGCCAGGACTCATATGACGGTGCCAACGCTGAGCACACTGCAGGAGAGACAGCAAGACACCAGGCAGTTTGTTGCCAAGCACAGCAGCTTTGTTGGCTGTAGCAATGAACAACAGTGCGCATTTGGAGCTGGACAGACACACAGCAAGAAATCTGTGGACAGGAATCAACTCGGCAACTAAGCCATGAATTGCCAGGTGCCCACTGACCCGAGGCAGTTATGCCAGGACTCATATGACGGTGCCAACGCTGAGCACACTGCAGGAGAGACAGCAAGACACCAGGCAGTATTGATGCTAAGCACTTTGGCTGTACCAAGGAATACCTTTTCCCTTTTGAAGCTGGACAAACACATAGAAACATTTGCCAAATGTGCACAACACTTGAGTCCACTCGGCAATCACACCATGAATTGCCAGGTGCCAACTGACCGAACAGGAGGCAGTTATGCCAGGACTCATACTATGGTGCCAGCGCTGAGCACATTTTAGTCGGAATGGAAATCATTGGTACTGTTCGCAGGGGCGAGGAATGCCTAGTCAAGATTGCTACCTTAACGCACACACACGCTCACACACCAACGTTACCTGCACTGGTCGACATGCATGCCATCAGGCGGCAGAGTATCATGCTTGCACGTGGTACAGCTGCTGTCAAACAACAGCTTACTAATCTCCAATAGAGCAGCAACAGTGTGTGTCCATATCGGGTACAACAACAGTGTAAGGTAGACAGAAAGCAAAGAGCAGGGACAATTTGCATCACCAAAAATGTCATATACTACGATGGATGTCATGATTATCCACAACCCGCCTGCAACATCGGCCGCAGTGTTGATGGCTATATGGCTATGGCTGACTAGTAGCAATCATAAGTATACTGCAGCAGCGAACGTGCCCTAGGCCTGTCAGCTCCTACCTGCTTAGCAGTCCTTGTGCCCATCTGGCTGCTGACCCACTCCCAATCAACATCATCAAGTTGCTGCAGATCATACAGCAGCAGTGGCAGATCCATCAATTGCAATTGCAAGCTGAAAAGCCCAAGTGCAGGTGTAAAAGCATTATCAGTTGGACGGACTCGCACAGCAGCCGCCACGTTACTATGTGGCCAACATACTGCGCAAGCCCGTGGAATGTGCTGCTGCATACCATGCAAACAATCACAAAGCGATGTAGCAACGCACTCAGTAGCTGCAAACACAGCCGGAAAGGTTGTGAGGCACACGTCTTTCTGGAGCAAACACAGACCGGTTGTGACTCAGGAAATGACACTGATAGTCATCAAGGCCTCTCGGATGCACAGCTGCCTCAAGCAACAGACTGAAACGGCATTAAGGCAGACCGGTTTGGCCCATCTTGGTTGGTTGAACCTGAACTGGTTGACCTGGGTGTGCTAAATAGTGCACAACATGGTGCTCCTAACATTTGATACCTATCTTTGCAACCTCTGTGCTGCACAACATGACGCTCCTTATATTCCATCTCAATCTGATCAATCAAAATCATTGAACATGTCATAAGGCAGCACCCCCACTCACCACATTGCCAACAGGTCTTGGCTCCATGGCTTCATCTGGCAGCAATGACTTGCTGATGCGTCTCATGTCACCCTCATCACCACCAGCTGCAGCAACAGCTTGGCGGTAGGCTGACACAAACGACTGCAGCGCATCGGACTCCTCCTCACTCCAACGACCTGCAAAATAGCAGCAGTGGTAGCAGCAGCAGTAGTAGCAGCAACAATAAGTTTTTGAACCACCGGGTCGTTCTCAGCTATATTCTGCTGATGCATTCACCCTTTACGTTTGCGTGTCAATAACAGCGGCGCATTCCTGAACACAAAGAACAGAACATGGACAAACTTCACTACGCGTATGAGATGCAACAGAGTGCTTGACTGAGTTTCTCTGGTCTGATCCTTTGTTGATTTTGACTGGTCTCCTATTGGTGGCTCATGACCTCAAACTTGGGGCGTTCGAATCCCCCCACTGCACAGAACAAAAAACAATGCCCTTCTGCGCGAGGCTGGCGATATGTTCATGTCCTTTTGTGCTTTCCTTGCGCGCTGCCGCTTCTTGCGCAGAACAGAGAGCAAGCAAAGCGCCTCGCTTCTTCGCGCGAATCGTGGAGAGTAACAGTATGCCTTTCTAGATAGTGAGGTGTCCTCTGTAACTTCTCTGTTTCTCTATCTATCTTAACTTATGCGTATAAGTTGCACCCCCCGCATTGCTGGAGATCAGCACGTACAGACACAACCTGCACTCCCAACACGTATACACATGTTCATTGCAGGTTGTCCAGTGTGCTGACCTGTAGTTCGCTCTTTGCCATAGTTCAGCATCTTTGCTCTGTCTCTCACGGCTCTGTCCAGCCTGCCCATCCGAGTGCCGATCTCTTTCCATCTGGCGCCTATCTCGTTGTACAGCTCAAGCAGCTGGGCATCCTCCTCGGCAGTAAATGCACCCTGTAACAAAGCATTTGCAGGTGTGCATGTAGCATCATAACAATGTCAAAGCTGCCATCATTAACAGCCTCATGCAGCTCAAGTTGTGTCGCATGCGTTTTGTGTGCAGTGTTGCTAACACTACTGTGGACCAATGCCAGAGACCACTGCAAGTGCGACTTTGTGTCTGACAAGACTCAAAGGCTAAATCAGCATCAATCCGACTACACCCATGGCAGATCAAAACATGAGGTTTCAACTGAAATAGAGACTGAGTGCTTGACTGAGGTTTATCTGGTGTAATCCTTTGTTGGTTTTACTTGGCTTCCTGTCGGCTGTGGAGCGAACCATTCTAGATGGCGAGGCATCTATTGCGGCTTCTTCTATAGGAGATTCCGGTACAAAAATAAGAGAATCCGATACAAAAATAAGAGAATCCGATACAAAAATACTGCTACTTGCGGCACCACTACTACAAGCTGCAACCATTTACTTCTACCAAACCACAACCGTAGCCAGCATCGATACAAGGAAGAACGTATCCGAAGGCGCCACATACTGAATGCCCCAAGCTGTACCCCTACCAAACCGCATCAGCCAATGAACCGTAGCCAGTGACCGTACCTCTGTTTCAAGTGGTGTGTAGTTGGCTTGTACAAACTGCCAGACAGCCTTGCGCGTCCGATGTGGCACAGCAGCGGCAATGGCTGTGATTGCTCCTCTCTTCAGATCAGCACTCTTGCGGTCAACCAACCAGTGGCATTCCCCTGCATACAGCAGTACAGGCAGATAAATGCATGAGTAGAAATATGAATGTAGCTGCATTACACGACACCACAGCAGCCACAGCAGCAGCAGCAACAGCTGTTAGTGCTATACTATACTTTCATAACATCAGCACTCTTGCGGTCAACCAGCCAGTGGCATTCCCCTGCAAACAGTAGTACAGGCAGGTGAATGCTTGAGTGTCATATTTTGATACATTAACCTACATGTGTGACAGTCCTCTCTCAACAGCACGTTCTGCAATAGTTGCATGATTGATGTCCTTTGCCACCACAGCACAAACATTTCAAGCAAAGGCTAGGCGCACAAGGTCATTTCAATGTCCTCGAACTGCCAAAGCATGCTGAATGAATGGTGTATTGGACCAAGCAGCATACCTTTCTCATGTGGCAGTCCCTTTTCGTCAGCGTATTCCACAATAGCTTCATAGATCGCCTCCTTTTCGGCGTCGCTGAAGCGTCCGTGTTTGATGTCAGTGCGGTTGTAATCTGCACGCCACGAGTCACTCCTGTATGTCACAGCAGCAGCACCGGCAGCAGCATTGAATGTTTCGCTATACCATACGTCACGAACTCGGACGGCTGCTGCTTGCACCAGAGCGGCCACCGGCGAGAGAGCCACCATAGTCCTGTATGCATTTGCTCCAGTCTGTTCAAAAATATCTAGTAGGCACTTACCTTCTGCTCCTTTGCTGGCGGTCCTCTTCAGGGCTGGCTTCCTCTCGTTGCTGCTGTGCTGCCAGCCTGGCCTGTACTGCTGCCAATGCAGCATCAGCAGGAGCAGCAGAAGCAGCAGCACTAGTCCCAGCACCCCCAGCAGCAGCTGCTGCTCCAGCAGGAGTTAGAACAGTATGCCTACCAGCAACTGCTGCTTTGGGAGGCTTCTGCTGCTGCTGCTGCTGTGGTGCAGCCGCTGTGGCAGCAGCAGCAGCAGGCTGCTTTCTGAAGCTTTGCATTGCTGCTGACAACTGAGCGCGTGAGGAAGTGGGTGCTGTTGCAGTTGCAGGTGCTAACTGCTGCTGCTGTTGAGATGGCGGTTTTGATGCATTTGGCGCTGCTGCTGCTGCTGCTGGAGTGTCATTGCCCCCTGCACCTGCTGTGTTGTCTGCAGGCTGCTGCCTCAGCTTATCAGACTTGCTGCCTCTGGTCGGCCCCTCCCGCTGCTGCTGCTGCTGCTGCTCATGGTGGTCACTAGATGGTGCAGGTAAGCCATGGCTGCTCCGCTGCTGCTGCTGCTGCTTACTCTTGTGCTTCTTCATAGCTGGTGCTGGCTGCTGTTCAGAACCTGGACCATTTGTTTCAGCAGCAGCTGCTGCAGGACCCTCAGCACCACCAGCAGCAGCAGAGGCATCTTTCTGTTTATGCTTGTGCTTCCGATCCTTCTTTTTCTTTTGCTTCTCTTCACGCTGCTGCTGCTGCTGCTCAGGTTCTGGCCCATCTGAACCCTCAACAGCAGCAGCAGCAGCAGCAGC